>JAZGTJ010000565.1:0-12497 GCA_036877575.1 Botia almorhae | reverse complement strand
CACCTCATTGCTTTCTAATTTCTAGGTCTCCTTTCTGCTTTCCCCATAGTTCTTTCCCCCATTTCCCTTTAGCTTCTGTCATTTCATTTCTCCTAAATTGTTAATATTGTAAATATTTTATGTATGTATGTATGCTACTTTTGCATGTTATGTAGTTCATGGTACTATTGAAAATCCCTTATACCCCTGTCCCATAAAATGTTGTCTATTATATGCCATCCCTATGTAAGCTGGAATGCATATCATGCTCAACAATTTTGTGGTTTTATCGGTTCAGTCAACCCTTTATTCGTAAACACACTATAAACCTATTATACCTAATTAGTCTTTTACATCCCACACGTATTATTTGCAATAATACCATAAACATGTCCGACATTTGTTCTGTGTTTTTATTATTATTCTTTGTTTCTCTATGTTAAGCTGCTTTAAAGCAATGTCACATTGTAAAAAGTGCTATATAAATAAAATTGAATTGAATATTATTCACAGGAAGCAAAACTGAAAGAAAAACGTAAGAAACTACAGCATATTTTAAGATGAAACTTAGAAAATCTCCACATTCCAAAATGATTAGACCAACTTAAAAAAAAAAATGAAAATGTTCTCATCTGGTTGTCATTATAGTCACTTGTGTGCGCATGTGTGTATGTGTGCATGTGCGTGTGTGTGTGTGTGTGTGTGACATCCTGCTAGCATTTTAAATGATGGCTAATAAACATCTGGTAAACTTTTCACTTTCATTTGAAAGATTGTCTCATCACCTCTAATAAAACACACTGTTAAATCTCTGTGAGCTATGGTAAAGTGACTGTAAAATTACTGTGAATGCTGTAAACAATCTGTATTCATAATCGGGATCTTGTGCCATATCTCTTACCCTTGTTTGTGCACTACCACACACTACCACTAACACATTTAAAATCTTGTTTCCTGTGTTGTTATACAATTATGGAAATACAAAGTTTTTGTTTTGTTTTACTATAAGAATATCTCAACATGCTAAAAATAAGATGCATTTAAAAACTTTAAGATTAGATATTAAGAGAATATTATGCTTTCTATGAAGGACATGTTGATTGACATGAGTGCATTGCATTTACACTGTAATTTAATTTTTAGTGACAGCATAGCCAGTTATGGCTCTTATGCTTTTGCATGCTCACCTGTTCTTTCCTCACAGGAGGCTCAAGGATCATATTTGAGCTCAGGATGTGAAAGGAAATCTCAAAACGCCTTAGGGCCAAAACCATGGTGTGTTTTTCTTGGCCTCCTGTTGATTTTTTTCTCCACATAATTTCACAGATTCGAAACACTGAACCAGAGTGATTTGTTGCTTTCTGCTGTGTGGCATGATAATTACACAACCATCAAAACAGCAGTTGAGTTTGAGTGTAACATGAAAAAAATTAACTTCTCCACCATCACCTTAATCACCTTAATAATTACCCTTATCAAAAAAAGTGATATGTGAATTAAACAAGGCAATTAGAGTAATAGTTATGGTAGATTTATTGCATGATAAGAAGCACAGCTTTGATAGGACTGTGAAGAATGTTCATATTTTTAATGGAAAAACAATGTAAAACTTTTACAGTAAGAACCTGTTAATCAGTTAACTGTAAGTTACATTACCATATAAAAAATCTTTTATTTTAATGAGGCAATAGATGTGCTTTTACAGTAAAAAAAAATTATGGTAAGAAAAATGTTGGCTTACCTTGGTATTTACATTACAGAAAAGAGTTTTATGATTTTAAAAAAGATCTTTAATTTGAAATTTAAAAAACTTGCTAGAGGTAGCAAATTAAGTTTCACCTTTTTGAAGTTTCACATTAGTCAGTACTAAACAGAGGCACAATTTTGACGTGTATTAAACAGAAAGCCTATTTTCTGTTTTTCCCCAATTACATTGAAGGAGAGTGCTAAACCAAAAAACATGGAACTAGGGAATGTGTAAACATTGAATGAAAGCTAATCATGATACCAAAATTCACAGACATATGTCACAAAGTGATAAGTGATAAAGTGATGAGTTTATTACAAACTATATTGCATGTTTGGCCATCATCCAAAGAATAAGATACATGTAGAGTTAAAGTTACTAGTGAATAGTGAAAACTGACTTCTGTGAAATGCCAAACCCATGAACTCTAAAGAGACATGGAAGACAAATGAAGGGGTAGATCCTTCACCTTGAAAGTTTAGCACACAGAAGGGTCAATTCATTTGGTCTGATTTTAGGATGGCTCTCATACAGCACTACTGCTTTACAAACTAAGCCAGGATCTCTCTTGTTTTAAAGCTGCTTATTCCACTATAGATACATTGTTGGCTTTGATAGGGGCCTTAATATTCTAATATTTCTATCCTTTGGGATTTATCCTTGGTTTCTTGGCAATGTAACTTATCAGTCATTTGTCACGTTTACATGGTTTATTCTCTTCTGGTTTGTGTTATTATTAAGAATTATAAGCAGAATTACAGAAGAATTACAGAATTACATTACAGAAGCGTTCTAACATCTTATCTGAATGTTACCATGGCGATTTTAGTTAAGATGTCATTCATTCATAACTTAGAAAGTTCATGTAAACAGCCACAGGTCTCCAAAAATCAAATCATCAAATAAAACTACTGGGGTGCCGCAGGGATCAGTAATTGGCCAGCTGTTGATGTCACTATTTAGTAAAATTACATTTGATGGTTACAAGTTCTGTGGTTTGCTGCAGTTTGGGGTTTGTGATCCCACTAAAGCTTGCAACTGTCACAGCCATTATGTTTTTATAAATCTGTATCATGACCTAAAAGGGTATTTAATTTCCATTTAACATTTTGCCCTAAGAACCAACAAGCCTAGTCTACAAAGCTACACGTACAAGTAAAAATAGTTCTAATGCTAGGGACATTGGTGATTAGCCAGATGTTCACCTGATCAGGTGTATGCTGACAGCTCATTCCACCAGAAAGGAACAGAATAGGTAAATGTCTTAAAAAACAATCTGGTACCTTGTTGTGAGAAAACAATCAGGTTTTGCTCATTTACAGAATGTAGATGATATTACGAGTGCTTTGACTTGGTTGCATGCTCAGACAGAAAAGGTCTGATCTTCCTGATGTTGCAGCACGTACCTGCATGAACAGGAGATTGTTGCAATGTGAGTTTTTCGAATTTCAGCTGCTCATCAAGCAACACAGCAAGATTACTAGCGGATGAGTAGGCGATAGAGTTGATTATCCAATTTGAACTGTGGAGTTGTGTTCTAATGATGGATTGGCCAGGATAGAAGTTCTGTCTTACTGAGGTTGAGCTGAAGATTCCTTCATCCACGCTGAGAGATGTATAACAGGCAAGCAGAGATCCGAGCTGAGATGATGGGGTCACCGGCTGAAATTGCCAAGTAAAGCTATGCAGCAATGGTGTAAGAAACCATGTGCTTTAATGACTGAAGCCAGAAAACTGTGTATATTGAGGAGAGAAGCGAGAACAATTCCTGAGGAACCAAAGTGGTCAGATGATGTGGGTCCACAATTGCTGAGGGGTTGAGTGTTAGTTTATTAAGCAGTGGAGTTAACCTAGCCTGCTTGAATGAGGAAGAAATGCTGATGTAATGTGATGAATTCATTTAGAATGTGTGTGATTTCAGGCAGCAGTGAAGGAGAGATTGCTTGTTGTAGATGTGAGGGGACAGGGTCAAGGTGGTAGGAAGTTGAAAGAAGAACTTTGGAGAACTTTGGTCTCAGTTAAAACGAAAAAGAGGATGGACAGCAAGACAGCATGAGCAGAGTGGGTGGTGAGCATGCAGGAGGACTAACAATGAATTGGATAAAGAAATGGTCAGACACATGCAGAGCAGCAACAAGAAGTTTATCTGTGGTGCGGTTACAAAGGACGATAAGGTCAAGTTATTTCTCTTCTTTGTGAGTGGGAGAGGTGTTAGTCTGTTGGAGGTTTAAGGAGGACAGAATATCTAGGAAGTCAGCTGCTTGAGAATTTTCTCGAGCCTGATGCTAAAGTCACTATGAACTACCAATGGAGTGCCATCTTCTGAGGCTCATGACTGCAGCTAAGTAATTAAACCACACACAGTTTTCCCATAATTGCTATGGGAATGATCGTCAAATTGTCACTAGAGTTACTGCTCCACTCAACTGGAACTCCTCTGCACTAGATAGGGAAATGATTTTTTAATGACCTTCTGGTAACTAGATTTCAGTGATGGTCATATATGCACTGTGTGTGCCAAGTCTAATACTGCAACATAGCCATCTAGTTTGTGTGATCTCCAGTGTTATTTCCCACCATAGATGGTTTTACTGGAGTCACTGCTGGAACCTGGTACAGGTCTTTAAACTCTGGCAGAGTTGGCAAAGAATTTCTCCATGCTGGAATTTTCATTATCTGACATGACCATCTCATCGGATTGAACGGTAACCTGCTTCTCTGTTCTCATTGCATGCACGTGCATTAAAAGACATTCAGCAAAACCAACAAATCTATAGATCTATGTATTGATATATACAGTACATGAGCTATCTCAATGTTCTAGCCCTAGTTATATTTATTTTTATGTACACAGATATGTACACAATAACACTATTAATCCAGTAATCACAGATTCAGCCATATATTATGTGCCATAGATGATCTTACCTCACAAACCTTTTGTCACCACTTCTCTCCTTCTGTATCTATATCATCTCTAGGGCAGTGACGTTGTTGATCACAGGTGCCAGTTGCAAATATTAAGAAAAAATAAAAAACAAACTTTCTGAGGATGACTGGCTCATAAAAGGATGAAAAAGTGATGAAGAAATGTCCATTATTTACTTATGCTTTTTATATTTTAAAAATGTCCCAGTGGTTTTGTGTCTATAGAATGGAAGTCAATGGGTGCATACCAAAATACTAAAAATATCTTCTTTAGTGTTTCTCAGAAGCAAGAAAGTCATACAGGTTTGGAATGACGTGAGGGTAAGAAAACAATAGAAGAATTTTCAATTTTAGTCTCTTTAAGTTTATATATTCTTTAGACACCACACAGTACACAACTTATCTGCTGACTGTAAACAATAACTAAGCCTATCTGGAACTCAGCACAATCACGAGTCATGTCCAAATTACATTTATAATAGGCCTGAAAATCATTGTGTCCCTGGCTTTAGAGTACGAGTTGAATAATTTTTTTGGTTTGTTTTTCAGAAAGAGCAAGACTGTACATTTTAAGTGCCTGTATGTGGTAAAAAAAACATTTTGTCAACTTTTAGAAGTACGCTAGCATATAAATGACCTGCGAGTTGTCAACAGAATTGATGGGACTTCAGTGTACTATGGATATTCTTGGGTCTTTGTGTATTTCTCTTGCAATTATCTCATGAAAGTGAGCTTTGGTGAACTGCTGAAAGTGGATTCACTTTATCCTCTCATTTCCTCTACATAGTTAAAAAAATAATCTATTTCAACACCTCCAACCTCAAAAGCCTCAAAAGTCTTGGCTACATCAGGATATTTAAATACAAAGACCATTAACTAGTTTGTAGGCACATATTTATCATTTTGCAAATACTTTAACTCCTCTATCATTTTTAATTCTTGCTTCAGGAAATTCTGGAAAAAGGAGGAATACAAACAAACTGAAAGTTCTTAACTGAACAATATTACTTAAGATGTAATCTTATTCCATAATGTCATGACAAGATATGACATCAGATCGGACTGGCGAGAAAAACTAAATCTGCGCTGCCAATTGGTTATGCAAGTCTAAAAGCATTGAGCGATTGGACATGGAGAAGAAGGGTGCGGTGCCTTCTGGTTCACTTGGGCGTCAACTGATCACACCCAGAATGCTGTAATGAAACAATCATCCAGGATTGGCTGGGTGGGGAGCCTCAGAGAAATGGGGGTAAATGGAGGTCTTGTTGATGTGTTATTCTCACTAAACTAACACAAATGATAAATCCTAAACATTTAACAGTATGCTTACTTTTGTGCTTTAAAATGGATCAAAGTTCAGTCTAAACTGTTGTTCTGATGTGTGCTATGTCTGCTGGGTTGGTTCTGTTTATTATGGCTGCATAATGGATTTATCTTGTTTTTAGTCCAGAAGTAGATAGTTGGCTTGAAAGGTTTCACACTGGAATGGTATAAGAAACGTCTAGCACGCCATCATATCTGCTCTAGATTGTGATGTAATGACTCGCTACACAACTGAGGCATATTTTCTTAGAAAATAATAGAACGTTAAACAACATGTTTCATCTTAGATCAGCTGTTGGATATCTTTTCTGGAGGCAAGTTCTTGTCTCAAAAGTCTCTCACAGAGAATCTGATGTTTCTGAGATCATGCCTTATTCGCTATGCAATATAATTTAGTGTTATTATACAATAGTTAATTATTCTGTTCTTTAAACTAATATATCCAGGTAACATAATTAAAAATAAATAAGCTATTTTAACTAAAACGCTATTATCTACAGTGAATATATATTGTATTTTTGCTGGTGTCCCCACAAGGCAGCTGAACTGGCTTAACCACCAGTACTACCTTGGTCAACCAGTTTAACCAGCTGTGATTTACTGGAGAACAGCATTGATGTGCTCTTTAATTAAACCAACATTAAACTAGCACTAATTTGACATGGATCATGTGAATTTAGTTTATCCTTAGCAATAAGCATAGCAGAAATTTTATAGCCCACAAATTCTAACCCAGTGTATTTGCATAAGATATGTTTTGTATATTATCCTTTAACAGATTTTTTAAAATTGTTTTATAATTAAGTTAAATTAAAGCACTTACTTTACCAAATAAGTTAGAAGCAAACCATGCAGTGGACTTAAGTGATCTGAGTAAGTCTGGAGTATACATAACATACAAAGCAAAATTCTTGCAAACTGCAATTAAAATCTTGAGACTAATCAAGCATTGTTCAGGGACTGACAGAAATGACAAGGGTCTGCTTACAACTTTTCTTTTTGACTAAATAGTCATACAAACCATAGCAATAATCAGCATAAACTTACCTGAACCAGCATGGAGATTCATGCAGGTATGCATGCATATGCTGTTTGTTTTCTTACAAACCCACTGTACATTCTTTTAACTAGTATCTCACCGGAGTTTCCATGAGCTTTTTCACTTTTCACTCCCTCAGAAATTTCAGATGATCCCCTAAAAACAGCTCCATATTAATTTATATAAATTACAAAACAATAAAGTTATAAATTACAAAGCAAGATGATCCATAATGGTTCAGAAAGACATTTCACACCCCACACACTGTTTTCCTCTATCCTTCACTGGCTTGAGTAAATCATAACATTTCCCTTTGTGTATCTTTCAAAAAATTAGGTAAATAAAGGTGAATTTGCAACTTTAAGATAATAACCCTAAACCTTTCTTATTTGTGGCTGCAACCACAGTTTTGGTTTTGTGTGATATTTAAGTACATTAAAAACATTGGCAGAAGCTTGTTTTTCCTTGAGAGCATGCTGGGGAATTTCTTACACAAACCTCAGGTTCTCAAGAATGCATTAGCAGCAGATTATTAACCCCTTTAATAAGTACATTTTCCAGCCATGATCTACCCAACTACTGATCTTAAATGTCTATATGTACCATGAGGTCCAGCAACCCCTCTCACTTTCTAAAGGTTCGACAGTTCATCTGTCCACACCCTGGCGAGCTAGTTACCATGAGATAGATGGATCTGTTGAGAGCTCATGGCTCAGTTTCGTCCTGTCAGTGTTTGAGATAATCAATCAGTGAGTGGTCTGGGCTGGACCATATGCACCCTAACTCTGAGCCGACGCTCACTTCAGAACCTTTCTTACCCTACAGCTGCTCTTAAAATGAACTACACAACACTGGAGGTCATTACATTTTTATCTGGGTCTCGCTCTAAACAAATAGTTTTCAGTTTTGCAGTCCACCTGGATGAATATTGCATTATTTCTAGAATTAAAATAGTCAATAACCCAAAACATTGTTACATTTAAATGTTAAAGTACTTGGTTTAAGCTGGCTTGACATGGCGCGAGTACTTGTTCTTCTGAACTCAAGCAAGCACCAGTAATAAACAGTATACTTTGTGTGGTGTTGCTAGTGTTTTTGATGCTGCTAACAAAATATTACACATTTCCATCTTTGAAGTGAATGTATGATTTAAGTTTTTAAGGTCATATCTTTAAGTTATTTTATACATATTCATTGATTGAATTATAAACCTTTTGAGAAATCTAATTCAAATTTATTCTGATTATTCTTATAGAAACCTGTTCTCTGTATTCTGATTTGTTAAAGTCACAGCAGTACTGATTGCTAGCCTTACTACAGGGCCCCGACAAAGCCTTGTAACAAGCGCCTTGTTTACAGAGCACCCCGCAGTAGGATTCTTGTCTCCGCTCCTATCAGATAAACCCAAGTGCCAAATGAGGCTCAACTGTGTGAAGGAGCCAAGGTTGACAGCCTCTCCCTGCTCTGACACCATGTAAAAGCTGAACAGGAAATTAGAAAGAATGAAAACCTGGGCAAGAATACAAATATCCATCAGCCTTCATTTTCTATCTGAGCTGTTTCTTATTCTCCATGTCAGCTCTCTCACATACTTTCCCATAGTCTGGATTTCTCTTCAGCTGTCTCATACTCTTTCGATCAGTGGTGGCAAACAGGAGGAAAGCATCTAGATGTACATGTTGGGGTGGGGTGAGGGAGATTATCAGATTCTCATTGAGTCCATGTGGTAACCATTACCCAGTAATCTACAGTAATTGTATCCGCATTACCAAAGAGTCCTGCTTTCCATTTGCTTTGCCATCTTGACCAGTACAGTTACCATGGTGCGTAAGGGCCCTTTCAGACCAAAGTTATGCAAATTGATATGGGAAGGACCATTCAATGGGAAGGACTATTAAAAGTTTATCAAAATAGCAATTAATATTTCCTGTTTTAATGAAGCTACAATGCCCATCCATGCAAATGCAGGGGATGGACTTTCTCTGAACCATTATCTGAATTAAAAACATTTCACACCACATCAACTGTTGAACTGTTGCTCAGATTAAGCAACACAGACACTATTTTCTGATTCTGTTTTGTGGTTGGGATGGGTAAGAATTAATATTTGTATATAATGTAATTTTTTAACTAAACACTAAGTAACTGGCTAGTCAGTTTTACCTGGCAAGATTATTGTAGCATGAATCCAGTGGATTCCAGAAGAACATTAGCATTTACACTGAAAAGAATTATTGTGGTTACAGTAAGTCAGGCAATAAACATTAAAATACACAGTTTTACATGCATAATCTCAAGACTATGTCATGACAGAACGCCAGTAAACCCAGTAACCTTCCCATTAGATACACAAGGATACTATCAAGTGACGTAAAGTGACGTTAAGTAACGCTCAAGTAGATGATTTAGGACAAATTTACAGTTTGAATAATAAAAATAGTTGTACAAAATAATTCATGCACTTTAAGTGCTTTAAGAAAAATAAGAGCTTCACATATCTGCTCTAAACCATCTGAATTTAAGCATCTGGTTTATTTATAGTGTTTATTAAACAGATTAAAAAACTGTTCAAAATGTGTTTTTTTTGTGTAATCAACATTATGCCACAATGAAATAAACAGGGTGACAATTTAATTAAACCTATTCTTAAGTCTTTGTGTTTCATTATAACCATTGTATATCTACAAATAACAATAAGAGTAAGCTATCTTTTTGCCTCTCCCACAGCCAAATATTTTCCAACCAAAGCTGTCCCCGACTTATTTCTATTATTCAAATAATCCAGAACTTCAGATTGCCAGGAAGAGCTATCTGCATTGCAATTGCCCAAGTACCCCCAAATGCGGTCAATTTAATGCAATTTCAGTATAACCCTTTGACCCGGGATTTAATGGAGACAGGTAATTATACTATACCACCCACTTACTCCTACCCTTAAACTGGGCTATAATGGGGTTTCCATTACAATGGCACCCATTTCTTTCTCCTCTCTCCCCTCAACCGTGCGATGTGAAGTCAGAATACATTACTGGAGCTGCAGTCAAAATAACATTACTGTCCCTGGTAGTACAGGTTATTAAAGAGAAATTTATCTCTCTCAGTTTCAGAACGCAGCACTTTTGGGCCCTAAATTACAGCACTTTACTGTTGTATGGTGTCTTTGGGATACCTTTGGAATGTTTGGATAGGATTTTAACAAGTACATTTGAAAAGATCATTTATTTGTAAATATGGTACATAGAAGATTAAGTTAAGATGGACATATTGTACAAATAAAATGTTTATAGTCTACAGTCTCCTATTTAGTCACAATTCTCATGAAAGCAAATCACTACTTTAAAAAACTACTTAAAACATATATAAACCATTGTGACACTGTCCCCGCCATTAAAAATGTCACAAAACAAGGTCGGGAAGCGGATAAGCCGAAAACCGTTTATTTTACACCCGAAATCAAACAAACACAAAACCAATAAGCACGAGGGCTTTTTAGCATTCACAAATAATAAAGTCTGAATTTCTCCGGTTGGCATCTCATCATCAGCTCGCTCCCCAGCACTCTTGTTCTCCTGCAGCCCCATTTTAACCTGTCTATTGATGCGGACAGGTCGCAATCGCTGTGGTCTTGTCAATTTGGGGCCGCACCTGTCCATGTCCCAAGTGGAAGCCCAGATACCGTACCTCCACCCATCCAATCGCACACTTCTTCGGGTTGGCCACAAGCCCTGCCACGCGGAGTGACCTCAGGACCGCTCGCAGATGTCATATATGCCGCCGCCAGTCATTACTGTATATAATAATGTCGTCCAAGTATGCAGCGGCATATGCTTGATGAGGTCGTAAGACCCGGTCCATGAGGTGCTGAAACGTGGCCGGTGCCCCAAACAACACAAAAGGAAGTGTGTCGAATTGGTGTAAGCCTGTGTGGCATTTGGGGGATTTGCCAATATCCCTTCGCCAAATCCAGTTTCGAATAAAATCGAGCCGTGCCTAACCGATCGAGCAACTCATCAATCTGAGGCATTGGATAGGCATTAAATTAAAACACCGCGTTCACCTTACGATAGTCAACACAGAACCTAATCGAGAGTCAGTCTTAGGAACTAAGACTATCGGGTTGGACCAGTCACTGAACAACTCTTCTATCGCGCCTATTTGCGGCATAGCCTCTTATTCATCCCGGACTACTCTTTTCTTGTGTTCTGGTAACCGATAGGGCCTGGAATGCAACACTACCCCTGGAGGCGTTTTGCCCCCTTTGTCCGGGCATTCCACCTCATAGTCTACGTCTTTTACTTGCCGTGTGACCACAAAAGGTCCTTCCTACTTGGCGAGTAATTTAGAGCTAGAAGTGGGCAGTAATAGGACCACCTTCTCTCCTGGAGTGAATTCGCTGTGATCCCGTTGTAATTGCGAGCTTGACGATCCTGGGCCTGCAGAAAATTCTCCAATTTGAGCAGCCCCAGTGTATGAAGTTTTGCTCACAGGTCCAGGATGTATTGAATTTTGTTTTTCGCGGAAGAAGGTTTGTCCTCCCAAGCCTCTCTAAGGACATCAAGCACACCTCATGGCTGAAACCCATAAAGAAGCTCGAATAGGGAAAACCGAGTGGAGGCTTGGGGAACTTCACGTATTGCAAACATCAGGGGTTCCAACCAGCGATCCCAATTTTCCGCATCATCGTGAACGAACTTACGTATCATATTTTTGATGGTTTGGTGAGGAACTCTTTCGGGGTACCCACTCGCGAGATAATACGGAAGAGAACGTCCGCCAGACTCTCTGCAGAGATGTTGCGAAGATCCACTGCTTTTGGGTATCGTGTTGCATAATCGACTACGACTAATGCAAAGCGTGCCCTCGTGCTGACTGCTCTAATGGCCCGACAAGGTCCATGCCAATTCTTTCGAAGGGGACTTTGATTAGCGGAAACGAGCACAACAGCGCTTTTGGGACAGCCGGGGGGTTCACCAACTGACATCCCCGCGATTCCCTGCGATTCCAAAGGGCCGTCAGGAAACCACACCCGCTTTCCACAACCATTGATTCTAAAGTTTCATATTGTATAACCGAAACGAGTGGAAAAGAACAAAAAATGTTCCCTTTAAGTTTACCTTAAATTTACTTGCTTTCTCTAAGTTATAAGTAAATATAACTTAGAGCATATATAAACCATTATAAATAATAAGATTCACTGGATCTTGAATTCTGTTGAAATTAGATTTGGAATAAAAATATTGCTAGAAATTAAACATTCTAGGTCATGAGCATATATGATTAAACAGTCTTAGATTTTACCATACATTTGCAAATGAATAGATTTAATATCTGAATGTATTTAAAATATATATAATTAGTATATTCACAGTGCATTCAGTAACTATTCAGACCCCCTTTACTTTTTTCAGTTTTATGTTGCAGCCTGACACTAAAATCATTCAAAATAATTTTTCCCATTATTCTACACCAAGTACCCCATAA
>JAZGTJ010000564.1:62645-97031 GCA_036877575.1 Botia almorhae | reverse complement strand
TGAAGTTTACTTCAGTGTGCTGGATAGCTGTGAGTGAGAGTGTTGTAAGCGAACAGCTCTGGGCTAATGATTAGTCTGACAGAGGTGATTATTATCAGCTATCTACCTTGAGTCCACCGCACGGGCCAAATGAGCGTCTGCATGCTAGCCAAGGCATATTAATAAGGTGCGAAACTGATAATGACTTTATGATTGGATAATTAGACAAATGTGTGTAATTGGTTTCTTTCCTGGCTTTCTAACTACAGGAAGACTCCCCGCTGACTTTGTAAGGTTGTTTATAAGCTGCTGTGTGCAAACGTCCCCTCCACAGACCAGCTGTGTAAATCTTCATGTTTATAACAATGAGAGTTTCTCTCACCTACCCCGATTATTACACAGAATGAGAAGTGTGTAATTTATTTGACATTTGCAATGTTATTGTGATCTGTTTGTTTGAGCGGTCTGATTACATAACAACAATGTTGTTTTGGGTTCGCCATAACATTGTCTGAACCAATGTCTTGGTTTGGGCCGGGACTATTTGTGGAACACTGTACTGACCAACCAATATCCATGACTGAATACTATAAAACTATACATTTAGAACATATTATTGTATATAGTATATAATAAAAAAACACCATCCTGATGCAGGATTTTCTTTACATACCATATTGATGGTTGTTTAAACTATTACAATTATAATATATTCCTCAAGACTAAAGACAGCAGTCTTTAAAACAGTCTCTTAATACAGTCTTTAAAACAGTTACTTTACATTCATATTTTTTTTAAATGAGTATATGAAATATTCAATAAACAGTCCAAAGACAAATAAAGATCTGTTGTAATTGAATAAATGCTTGCTAATTTTGTCTCTTATGCTTCATCAACAGCGTTCAGGCTGAACAAGTCAATAGCTCAAATCATTATGTACCAATTACAGAATCTGACAAAACACTTGGAAATCTGACATAGAGTGAGACAGTTGAATAACAATTTAACAGAGCAATTAAGGCATCAATTCCAAAGACAATTATGTTAAACTAATAATTAACAAAATGATTAATTCACTGTAAGATCAAGAAAGAAATTAATGTAACAATTTCTTCCCCTCTGAAATGTGAAAGGCTTTCATTTTGGAGGGGGTATTTCCCTGACTTTCCAGCAGTCAGGCCTGCTGCTTTAAAAGATGCTTTTTAATCCTTTGGAAAATTACTCTCCAGCTAACGAGTTCTCCTCAACCAGCTCCAGACATCATTAAGGACTGGCTTTTGCCCAAGGCTGCACATGAACCCCTTTTTCAGACTGTACACTTTATCCATAATTCAGCTCTCTTTCTTCAATTATTCAAGCAAATAGTGCAGGAAAATAATGGAATTTGCTGGATCTTACACATAAAACAATTTTAATGTTAGTTTAAATTTTTGAGGCTTTGAATTTGCGCAAGTACACGTGTGCATATGAGCAAGAGAGAAATTCCAACCCTAAACCACCCAGCTCGCCAGTGCCCATAAACACATTATCAAAGAGCAAGCACAGTAAATATATGATCAGTAAAGCCCAGACACTGACCCAGAACTGTATGCCAGTGTGTCTACATGTGTAAAACCTTGTGAAATTAAGGTTCTACTTTAAAAACACAATGTAAAAAAAAAGCACGCTACATATATAAAGGATGTCAAGATCATGATTATAATGTCAAAAAAAAAAATTAATTGGTAGAAAGCCTAAACTGTTTTTCAAAATAAAAATTACGGCATTATTCCCATTACTGACAGTTGTACAAACTATGGAGTGCTTTGATGGTTTATGACCTTGTCAGGATTTCTTGTGTTTAACATTGATCTGAAGATTTTGTCATCGTTAGGTGTGTGTGCTGGTGCATAATCGCCGCTAGTGAAACCACACACACAATATGAATTAGGGAGTTGGCCTTTCTAAACTATTGGCATCATTAAAGATGACCTCTAGGGTTTAAGCTTATGTACCCTTCCACTGCTGGTTTTGATTTAGCCCTTTGATTCTGGATCCTAATGTATAAGGATAAAAAAGGCAATGATATGAATAAAAATGTTGATTTAAATCCAACACTTTCATAAACGGCTTGTTTTCCAAGAATTTAAATTCCAAAAATGAAGTGTGTAATTCCAGTCCAGGAATTTATATGAGGGTCACCATGCAATGCTTTGAAGTATAACACAACATTGCACAAACGTTGTACTGTGAAAACATTGCAACACACATTAATGGGTTTTGTTGATATAATAAAATTTAATGTTGATTTTTTTGCCACTGGCAGAACCAAACAGAATTTTTATGGTAAACAAGTTTACCATACACGTTTGGTATTTTCCATTGGTTGATTAAACAGACAGCCCCTTTCCAAAACGGAACCACTGGGGGAGCTGTGGTTACTGTGTTGGGCTTGTAGGAATGCATAAACCCACAATACCCTAGTTTAATGCAGAGATGACCATTTTAACATTAAAAATAACAAACTTATAATATTTACAGACTTTTAAAATTGACTTTCTTTTCTACTGTTTTTGGACACTAAATGTACTGTAGCTCCTTCTGGTTAAAAAGTAGTTTGTTTAACCAAAAAAGTTTGTTTATTTGGATGCAATTCTTTCTTGTTTAATTTGCCTCATGTTTTGAGACTTTTGTTGCGGCAGGCTGAATGTTTGAGAGCCCCTGTAGACAGCATGAGCAATATTTCTCAGTAGGACAAAGACAGCCCCTGTCTGGCTGAGGTAGCGCCTAACTAATGACCATCTGTGTGCAGCAATAATGAAAAATCTCAATCACGTATGGCCACGCTGGCTCGTTAGGAAACAAAATAAAACAGACGAAGGGCCCCGGTGTTTGAGAGCCATCACACTAATTTCTCCCTAAAGGACACCTTTCAGATCTTCCAGACAGCCAAGCATTTTCATGTGTTATAGTCCCTGTAATTCATATGAGCTTCTTTCAAATGTAGTTAGCGCGTAATCTGGCACGACTTGTGGTGTTGCCTAGAGTTAAACAAAACAAAACTTGCGATCCCCCACTGTTTTGCCAACAATCTTTCGTTTAGTGAAGTTTTGAAGTTCTTCACAAACGTGCTTCTATGCTGGAGGTGCAAACGTCTGGGAGGAAAATAAAAACACACCGCAGGCGTGTGTTTTTCCAAACATATCATGGTAGACAGGTGCCTTTTCGTGCTCTGCTCAATATCGTAACGTTTCCCACATGAGTTTAGCTGCCAAAGCACCATGTGTGTGTATGTGAGGTATTCACAGCATGCTTAACCTGCGAGTCCCAGGGCATTGAGTGGCGGTGATATCTAGATGGTCCTGAGATAAAACCATGCAAGCCCCCAAATGGTGTGACTAATTTGACACATTGCTGTGTCTTTCCCCTTACTGTCTCCCACCATCAACACATTCCCTCCTTGCCAGCCTGCCATGGAAATGATCCGAGCTCTGTCTGACGCGCTGCTTAGAGCCACATTTCTCTTAATAGATGTGGAAATCTTGAGCACTCTTGCTTCTTATTGTGGCAGAGGATCAATCCTGGATTCATTTTCCCCTGCGTGAGAGATTTTTATGTGATTGTAGGAAATTGGATGCATATGAGTGTCTCTCTTTTTATAAGCGGCATGGCTTTCTCTAAACGTAGCTCACTTATGCATGCATTTTAAAACAAGTGGTTGCATTTAAAGTTTCCATCATGGTCTCTACAACATGCACCAGCAAATGTGTAACTGCAAATCAATTAAATTCTTGATTAATGCGGCAAGTTATGCCATCGCAACTGTGAACAACTAAACTCTGCTTCACATTACACCTTTCAATAGTGGGTTCTACCTTGTCATGACTCGTCTCTGACATATTTATTTTATTCTAATATGTAAATAATATTAAATAGTCCTGCTGTACAAATAAATGTACCACAGTTCAACCAAATCTCTAACAGTTTGCCACATTTCTATTGCCATGCAGTATGTACAGTATTGCCATACCAGCCAGCCCTAGTTGCAGCCGTCTGACAGGATATGGAAAGAGAGAGATAGAAAGAGAGACAGTTTAAGTGAATACTAAACAAAGACTTTAACTCCACTATTATGTCTCTATAGACATCCAATTAAATCACTTGAAAGTTTACATTATTCTTTAATGATAGCAAGTCAGATTATAGCCTTGTGAAATCTTAATGCACCACGCTCTGTTCTGTAAAAGTGGCCTTGTCTTTTGTAATGAGATATGCGCTGTGAAATGTTAATTACACGCAGGGCGAGAAGCAAGAACTGCTTCCAGAGATGACCCCATTTCTATTCTTTTAATAACAATTACTCAAAGAGAAAGTGGGTTACAGGAAAATGTTGAGACTTCATTTAGCCGTACAACTGAGACAAAGAAAGCTCTGTATGGCAATACACCTTTCACTTGAGTTGTGATTTGAGTGGGCGATTTCAGCTACTCATTCTAATATTCTTTCCCACACTTTATATATTATAACCAGGGCCAGGTCATTCTAAACCTTTCTTTTGGAGGAAAATCTGTGAAATGTAAAAAAAACACAGTAGAACACACTTTGCACGCATAATCAATCCTGGGCTGCATGGCAAAAGATTTGACACTAAGACACGTTTGCTGCGTGTAGCATGCTAAACTAAAATGAGCAAAGAATACATAGTAATCCACTTCATCAATACAATCTTTTACAACATAGGCTAATCACACAACGTTAAATAATGACTCGCCCATTGTTTGAAACCTAATGTCTGCCGAGCTGCAAATTACACACGGAGAGACAAATCCCTCAAACAACATGTTCTTCGCAGTTTATAGCTACACTTTGGGGTTTGACTTCCATTCAGTGCAGATTAATTACCATTTGGATATGAATTTAGTCCCTCTCCTCATGTAAATTAGATTTCCCGACAATCAAATTTGTAATAGCTCTCAATGGCACGTTCCCAATTACCGTTTGATAATTATTGGCTGTTGTTAAAAGAAGCACTTATCGCAGTAAACTAGAAATCCCTGTATTCTCTGCATAAAGCCGCAGCTCTCCTCGACAGCAGACATAAGAGACGTTGAACCTTTTTAGTAGCTAAATAAGTAATTATATCATCCCAAAAATGTAATAAATAACCACAGGAATTTTGTAAATGACGTACATTTGAATTTTGCAGAAGCTGTGGAGCCTGATTATAACCTGCACCTTTTTCTAGCGTTTCATGAATAATTATAAGCAACATGTGGAGGCGTCCAGAATAACAGGGTAGACTGACAGGTGATTACGAATATTTCTATGCACATCTAAATATGAAGTTGTTGCATAAATCTGGTTCTGTGCAAGTTTATCGGCTCCTATGAATACCAGTTATTGTTCGGTCACTTGCCGCCTTTGCGCCTCTGCCAACTGGCACCTGCTTCCCCATATATCACGTGGCACTACAGCTGTGTCCACATGTTTCCCGGGTCACCACATCAGTGCGGATAATGCCTGCTTTTGATCAGTCCCTCTGCCTTTCTCCAACTGATTTCATCATATTACTGCAGATTGCTACCTATTATGGAGCGATACTTATTCAGCAATTTAGCTGCGAAAATTGCCCGGCTCTGAGGCTAATTTCGGCTGTGACATTTTACTGCACCACTGCTGGATAGACAGCAAATGACAAAGAGTAATTAACACTAAATGAGCCTCTCGATTGGTGGGTGTTTAAAGGTCTGGCCTATTCATTGAGTTTCTTTGCCTGACCCAGAAGGAATTAAACTTTGTGTTTGTCTATTAGAACAAAAGCAAGCACAGTAGTGAGCAAAACAACATAACTCAGGAGTGTGGGGTAATGCTACACTGCTTCAGGGACACTGTGGGATAATTGGTATGTGTTGTGTATGTCTTACACCCCATTTCCCCTAGCACACAAAAAGCTTCACACACTCACAAAAAGCAACACATGGATTTATTGTGTCACCTCGCTCACTTGCTGGTAATTTGTTTGTCAGCTTACGGAGGACATTGTTATGGTAGAAAAAAAGCTGTGAGTGATTAGCTGTTTAGCATGATTTTGTTGCAGGGGCAGTCGAAAGAACTGGCTTTTTCCCAGGCATCGCATGATACTATTTCAGGAGGAACCAGAAGAAAGGCCATTTCCAGTGTAGATTTATGCTTGCTTATGGACGTGACTTAGTACGTTCTCTTTTTTTCCAAATTCAACTGTACAGTGAAATTGATGGTCCGAAAACAATTCATGTTATTATATGATACCATTTCTCCATGCTGTTTTCCTCAGATTGTTCCACTAAATGAGCTTGATGATTCTGTGGATAATAGGGGAAAAGAATATACTGGAGACCCGAGGATGTCTTAATTCTCCCTTTTCATCTGACGTGTTGAAACGAAGCCTAAAAAACAAGTGCAAACAGAGTGACATACATTATGAACTGACCCCAGAATTTATGGGAAAAGGAAGTTCGGCCGAGGTAGTAAAAATGAAATCATGACATTTAAATATGCTGCACATTATACATATAAAAACAGGAGCTCTTCCTGCCAAAAATAACTCAATGCAGCTTGCCATTTCAAGGATAAAAATTGTACATCAATTGGGTGAACAGATATTTCCCCAAATGTCTCTTAGGCTCTTGAACAATCTCTGTAGAGTTACATATAGAGATTTTTATCTATTAGAAGAGATAGGGCAGGACAATCAAGAAGAATAGCTTGTCCAGGCTTGGGAAAAGGCACCAGAGATGCCATTATTAGATATAACTCCACATTAGCAATATAAATGCATTTGAATTATATACTAACGATGACCTATTCTGGGGCCCCCAACAGGACTCAGCTGTGTTTGGGACCAGAAGTATTGGCCTTTGATGAGGAAAAGACAGACCACTTAATGGAGAAAGAGGCTCTGCCACCAAAACATATATGCATAATGGAAAAATAATGGAATTTGTTTAGCTGGAGAAAGAAACAGAGGAAATTAGAGCTGCTTGGTGCTGTAGTCTACATGCACCTCTGCCATAACAAGATTAGAATTTAAACTATGGAGCGAAAGAGTCTGGCTAAATAAAATATTAAAATAGGCCATGCCTTGGTGCTATACTGAAAAGCCAAAGTCCTATCGCTCACTTTTTTCCATGTGACATTTTCCATTTCTGACATATACCTGCCAATCAAAGTGACTGACACCGAACACAGACCATCTGAACAGTTTCACATCGAAACAAGTATATTGCCATGAAATACACTTATCATATATACATGTTTTTATTTATTTATTTCCTTTTTTTTGGAGCTGAACGTCCTGATGACAACTATATGAATGTGTATTGTCACAAATTATCCACATCATTCCAGCCCCGCCAGAGGAGACTGGATGGGCGTCCCTGTGTGTCTCTTTGTTTTAAAGGGAGATGGGTTAAAAGACATATGCGTCTTTACAGCTTTAGACTGACAATAAACCCATGTTTCTCCGCTGTGATGTGTCGGACAGGAGCTGTGTTATGTTATGCAGGGCTAGTCACAAGACATTTGGATCTATGAATGATGCAGTAGGTTAGGAGCAGCACCATGAAGGAGCCTCCAGGGGAAAAACGTCCCTCCAGACAGACCTTCTGTGACCTGCTATGTGTCTACCGCTGAGCGTCTACTCTAAACCCCCAGTGGACCAATCAGTGAAGCCTGTGTGAGACTTTTTAAAATGTCACATTGAATAATCTTTGTATATATTGGAATGTGAATATAACCATATCAAACTCTAGTACAAAGTGTGATTTCATTTTGGCCTTAGATCAGCTTATTGTAGTTCTGACTATAAACATTCCTGTCCCTCAAGGGTGTGTGTGTATGTAATCATATGTCTGATGTGACTAAGAGTGAAGTAGCATTATCTAAGCCATGACCTCAGTATGAACACAAAGCTCATAGACAGGGTGGGGAACAAGAGAATACAGACTTCAACTTGGTTATTTGTAACTGCCACCAGAGGGAGCTAGGATAGTAGCTTTAGGTTAAAATTAGATGAGAGCCACTTATGAAACTTATTTTCCTGACCAACCCATATGGTATATGACAGCACTACAATACAATTTATGATACATTATAGGAGAAACAGGGAATCACACATGACTAAAATCAGGTCATTTATAAAAGTCTCTGTTGCTCTTACATATTTATTACATTTTTATGCTTGTAAGAAAGAAAGTGATTTAAAAGAAACGTTTAGCTGTTCTAGCAATGAATGTGACATATTTTGTGCTAGCTATAAAATAAAGAGTTAAGAGAGGTCTGTTGAATATACAGTATGCTTGATTTAGAAAGGTTTATGCTGCTATTCAGCATATATCTTCTGAAAAATATCTTCTGAAATGAAGCTACTTCTGAACTGAAGTACCAGTCTCAGGCCACTGGAGGGGTCACTTTGGAAATTCTTACAAACTTTTGACCTTCTATTTGTTCTGTGAGATCAGCCAGTTGGTTTCTCTACTGTTAGAGATAATCTTTTATCAGTTTTCTTAGGTCGATTGCTGCACTCTCTGCAATCAAACCATCAAAGCCAGTCATTAATGGAGAGATCTTTTCACGTCCACTCTAAGTCATGTTGAATTTCTCCAGACCACAAATCAGCATGCGCATGGTGAAAGCAAATCCCCTCTTTATCATCTGATTCTAATTTAGATTTAAATTGTAGCCTAATGTCACGCTATAGCTTTCTTTGTATGCGTCATCACTGAGGAATCTCTACTGGCTTTGCCAGAAAGCTGTTTAGCAAGTGCACAGCAGAGCTGCCCAATAGAGATGTCTCTTTATTGACACTGTTAGACTGGACTCACCCTCACTCTGTGTGATTACCCACGCAGATGTTCTAAAACATAAGTCTTCCTGCTGCCAGCTCTCTCTCCTCATGTACCTGCTTCATTCTGTGATCATCTTCTACTGTAGAGCTGTTGTAACAGTTTTTAGTGATTTCAGTAGGTGCTCATAAAAGAATAATGAACAGAGACTCCATTTTCACACTTGGTTTGTTTCGATCTGAGAGCGTTTAGATGGAATTTTTGCCATTTATGTGAACAAACTCAAAAGTATAATAATTAATACTATTATTCCACACAACCTTAAGACTAAGGTTCATCAGTTGTAGTAGTTGTGTGCTGTAATGGATTTGTTAATTGTGAAGAGCAGGCAGCTTTAGAATAGGGAATGGGTAAGGGTTAATAAGTATCCAACTACTAGTGAATTAGTAATGAGCAAGACTTCACTTTAGAATGGGTAACATATTCAGACTTATAAAGACGTAATTTAGAGTTAATTGGACACTATTAACACTTGTAGTTATGTGTGTTGTTACATAAGAATAGACTATATTTATTAAGTGTTATTAAGAGAGAATGACTATTCTTCTGCTACTACCAGCTTATTAAGCCCATAATAAGCAATGCGTATTAAGATCATAATTCTCATACAACAACTGCCTTACTTACTCCCAATAAGCAGTAACTATGAGTTTATTAAAGAAAAACTCGTAGTTAATGGTCTGTTAGGCGTAGAATATGATCGTGCAGAGTAAGGCATTAATATGTGCTTTATAAGTACTAATAAGTGGTCAATATGCTAGTAATAATCATGTTAATAAGCAATTAGTTAATAGTAAATATGTGTACCTTAATTTAAAGTGTTACCAAAGTTTGATGCTCACAAGACAAAAGTCATCTGAACAATAACTTTGTGATTCTTCAGAATTTCACCAGCTGTGAGCCATGAAAAAAAACAGCAAAGAATTCTGGAAAAACATAACGGTGAGCAAATAAATAACTAATTATTTTTTTACATTTACATTTAATAAATTTTTACAAATAAGCCAGCTAAAATAAAATAAAATGTTAAGCAATTATTTTGTTAACAGTCTCTATATGCAATACAGGCTTGCATACAGTATATTCTCACAGTCCTGTGGAACACACGTGTGTTTGTAACAGAGTGAAAGAGAGATACTGAGATCATAAAAAGACACAATTCTTCCAGACACTGTCTCTTCTCATATGCTGCTTCTCCTTCTGTTGCACAGCCCTGTTTAGAGCCAAACAGTCAAGAATGTGGTGTATCATTTCCTGCAGAGAGATGACGTTCATGGAAAGCAGAAAAAAGAAAACAGTAAGGGGAAAAAAGCCCTCGCCAAAGGGAGGCTTAGTGGTGTCAGACTCAGGAAAAGAGTTTTCAGATTTGAGGAGTTAGACTGAATGTGTGGGGAGAAAGCACTGGAGCTTCCCTGGAGTGTGTATGTGCGTGTGTGAGGCTGGGAGCTGGCAGCTGCTGTGGTAGGGCGAGACTGGGCAGGCTCCGGCGCACAAACCCCAGGGAAGCGCTAAGCTGCCAAAGTGCCCTGGCAGAGGCCCGCTATGGGTCCACAGGAACAGAAGAGCCTCTTTGTGCTCACCTTGCCAGGACAAACCCAGCCTGCCTCCTGTGCTCAGTGCTTAGTGCTCAGATCAGGTCTACTTTGTTCTGCTGTGCTTGCCATACAATACACCAACTACAACTCACCACTAGCAGCAAACCCACAAATCAGAACCAGAGTCGTGAAACTAGAGAGACACTGACTGTTCTCCTGAGACGTTCTACCTAAATAGGAAGGGATGTTTCTAACATCTATTCCCTGCAAAACTAAGTTTTGTATGATGAATTTTGATCTTTTGCAAACCAGGAGAAACACTTGCATTCTCCATTGCATCACTTGAGTGTGTGTATTTGGCAGAAATGACTTTGGAGTTGAGAACCGTCTGCCCACCTCTCCTACAGCGGGCAACTCTGGAGTCAGCTGTCTAACAACACTTCTCAGCTCATTAAATGAAATCCCACAACCCGCACAGAAGAATTTAAATGAGAACATGCGTTTGATGTGTGGGACGCCCAGTCTGCTCCACCCCCATTTTTGGCCCTCTGTATGGGGTAAGACCAGGAAGAGACTGGGTGGTAAATGCCTTGTTTAAGGCATTGACGGGTGAAGGTCTCTCAGGCCGACCTTGGGGAATTTAGCTGAAACTGTATATGTGTAAATCCATTGCAAATCCTTAAGACCTTTTTCCCTCCCAGCCCGACTCCATCACGAAACTGGATCACTGCACTGTTTACAAGACCTCATGATTCATTTGGGATAAGGGGTCTTGACAAGGCAGGACCTGGGTCACTATTTGAAAAGATTGTAACCTAAAACCAAGGTGAAAAAGTTGGCTGGAAGTGGTTTATTGAGGACATGAGGTAACTAGCATGAAATAATTAGGCTTTATCTGTGTTTTCTATGTTCCTCTTGAATACTGGAAAGAGTGTGGTAGGGTTGGATCAGGGTGATACATGACTAAAGGGTTTGTTCCTTGAGAATCTTGAAGAAGATAACTTAAATGAAGTTAATAATGTGAAAATCAAATGAAATAAATGAATACATTCTGTTATTGATTCTTTATTTTATGCAAACAATAAATGACAAGGGTTTTGTTTGTGTGGTGCTGTCTTTTGTATACACTGTCATTATGTCTTACGGACTTTGTTTACCAGCAACACAGATGAACACCTTTTTGATATCAGGCTGCTTTTGCTAGACTGCATTCCCTGTTGGTGTGTTATTTGATTATTTGTTACTCGCACGAAACCACAAGGTTGAAGCAATCACAAGCTCATAAACTGGCCGATCGGGTTTGTACATGGAATCACATCCACATGGCCACTTGATAATAATAAAATTAATGATAATCAATACAGGTTTTATGGGATGTTGCAGAACTTACCCACTTGGCACCTGAATGTGAGTGGGTTTACAGGGTCGGGATGGGAGAAATCAGGGTCTCAAGCCTCTTCTTGAGAGTGTTTATGAGGAAAGCTAGTGCATTCCAAGGGAGCATCTTATCCCGTCTCAAACCCCTTTAGCTCCCTTCCCTTGCACACCCTAGCACTCTTACTCTCTGTATTGGGTTTTGTAAGGAACTTGCTTCCCGAATCCCTCAAATCAACAGAGGCTAGATGCCTATTGTGTTTAATCAAAGCACTTCCTTCCCATAATCCCTCAATTCTAACAAGGAGAATGGGAATGTAAAGGAGAATGCCATGGAAGTAGCCCGTGAAGGCCCACATTATACAGTCAGATTTGGACTTCTCCAGCAGGCAGTGCCAGGACCCAGTCCTTGTTTGTTGATATTTCATTTATCTGTTCTTTCTTAGTTTGTTTTGTGTTTATTTGCCTGTGTTTGTGTGCCATTGTTGGCATTGCTGACATGCTTAGTTGTCAAGTGTCGGCTTCCCAATAATGTTTACATTTGAGGAGAATTATTGACTTGTCCCCTGTAGAAACCTTCTTATGGACATAAATCAACAGACATGTTTGGCAATGTAGGTGCATACTGTTTATGCCCATGTCAGATGAAAGCAGCAAAACATGTTGGAGTCAACTTGCAGTAATCCTGTTCGGTCTAGTAATCAAGTTAATCCCTTGGGACTTACCCTGTTTGCACTTTCTCCCATAAGTCCCTGGGGCAGTGCACCCACCTGACACCTAGATATTCTACGCTGTTTTTATTGGGCTTAACAGAGCCTTGTACAAGGGTTAAGCGCATGTTGTTCAGATGACTAAATGCATGTGCAGCTCTTTCTGTTTAGACAAACACAGCTGGGGCGCTTTGCCAATGCAAGCCCAAAATTCAATCCTAAATGCAGTATGTCATCGGAATACGGCAGGCATGAGAAAACGGAGAAAGTGGTTTAAGTTCACACGACATGGACTCTTGGTGGATCATTCATCCTTTACTCTGGACCACAAGCCTGGGCTGAGATCCAACCAGATCTCAGCCAAGCCCCTTCCATTGGCCTGTATTACTCCAAAGGGAAAGGTATGTAAGCCTTCCCCACTACACAATTTCCCTATGCCTTTCTACTTGAGTGGGTGGCCCCCGATTGCCCTGGCTCCTGGTCTTACAGTGACAGAGACTGCTCTCTGCTCAGCAGAAGGTGAAATCAAATCCTGCAGTCAGAGACAACAACAAATGATCAGAGACCATAGAAAGAAGATTAAAGATCCCTCTCATATTTTCCCTCCATGTGTTCTGAATAAGCATTGTAATCCATGGAATCAAATGCTTCCAATGTAGCCCTCTAGGGTCATGATATCTTGCATGTGACATTTAGCTTTTCTAAAATGTTTCTCATCTTATATCAAATACTAACAGTCAAGCCTTAAACAGAATACTGTGTGTAGTCTACATTGAATGCCTTACAATGACATTACCTTGGATCTTATGCATTTCAGCTTAAATTGCACACAGTTGTAAACTGATACTTCTGTATATGATGTGTAAATCGATATTGATTATCAAAGAAAATAATGTGAGCCTTTGATTTGAACCTTTTGAAGAGAGTCCAAACCAATTAATGGAGTTTGGAGTTTAATCCCAGGAGCTTCATTAGAAGCCTGAACAGTGATTCCAATGGCAGCTGCTATTTCTCTACTCTGGTTTCCTCCCAACCCCATCCAGCACTTTGAACAACAATTAACAGTTTGTTTTGGCTCATAATATGGTACAATTCCTGAATTGTACTGTTAAGTGTAATTTTGAGTTGCTCATGAAACAGTGTGAAGATGTGGATGCTTGGTACACGTTTATTGATAAATGATGCTGCAGATTTGAATTAAAACAAAACCCAGAAGTTTCTTCATGGAATGTGACAAGGACAAATGTCCTTTTTCCTGGGAAAGAAAAATGTTAAGTGGCTGTCTGACAGGGATGGTTTGGAAGAGGAACAAGTTTGTTGGATAATCACAGCTCCTCCCATTTTCCAAGCAGACAAGAAGCGGACACTGAGGTGGCAGAGCATGGTAGGAAGTGTGCTAGCTGTTTGTGTCAATTAAGATAAAGACTTAAGATAAAAACTGATGTTTAAGTTCTTGACAAATAATCTAAAATTAAACCTAATAAGTATGGCGTGACTCATGTATGACACATGAGCTCTTATGACCGATTTGGTAAGATTTTGTGTAAGCACGAATAAGATTTTCAATGAATAAATGACTTTCATATTGTTTCTCAAACATCAGTATGGCTTCATATAACTTGAAAAAATATAAATATAATATATCATATAATATAAAAAAATATACAGTAGCATGTATCTTTGGACTACCTTTATTTTAATGGTACTTTTTTGTCCTTTCTGAAATGTGTCATCCCCTGGTCAAATACAGTGAAAATATATCCCCATGAAAATATAGTGGCCAAATATGGAATTGAAATATGAAATAGAGAAGCTTAGATGTGCTGCAAAACATCTCCTTTAAATGAAGCAAAGTGATTTGCATTTGGAACAACATGGGGCACAGTAAATGACAGAATTTAAATGTTGGGTGTGTAAGTTTAGAATTTCTTCAAGCTTAGTGGATAAGGTTTACTTTAATTATTATAGGCAGATATCATCAAAAGACACTCATTAATGCATGTTATATGAATTATTCCTTACATTATTATTTTAACTTTTAAATGTTTTGGAGAGTGTCGTTTTCCACGACTCTTCATAATTGCCAAGGAAACTTACACGCTTATGAAAAGCAGCCCAGCTTAACCAAGGCCGGCCTCCTGCAGAAGATTTATTCAGTTTGCTTTTTTCCACCAGCAACAGGATCAGCCGTAAATACTCTCTTTCCAAGAGTGTGCGTGGCTTCACTTTTACACAGATTCACACACTCCTCTGTACCGCTGTCTCCCTCCTTGTGGATCCTACAAATGCTGCAAGTCCTTTCTCAGCCATTGGTTCCTAACTCAGATCAAATGTTAGGGTTTAAAAAGCTAAGGTCTGATGTGGATGAGCAACTGCCCATAAAACACTTTAATCCCTAATGCTGTAATGTATTTAATTTCACACTCTCTGATGCTGTTGGCCTTTTTTAGGGTTACTGGTGGTGGGGGCTGGGTTAGGTTCTAGGACAGAGGGCCTGTGGTCTAGGACAAAAGCTCTTCCAATGCAAAAGATGAAGAGCAAGCACGCACCTCTAAAAGAGTTTAGCACTTCATAGAACTGTATCTAGGGAATGCCACTTCTCTGTTTGGATGCCTGTATGTAAATTGGAGCAGAGGGCTTTAAAGAGCAAGGGAATGCAATGATATCTGCATTGTCCTTCACCCTGCCTGACAGACCCTGGCAAATCCCATTGTATGTGTGTTGCTATGGAGCTTCATAAAGTTGAAGACCAATATAGTTGCGCCTTTATTAGATGAGGATCTGCACAGGCGGATGTGATATTGCATGCAATAATTCCCTGCTAGGAGAGCACGCATAGCCTCTTTTATATATCCCTCTAATATCCAATTTATGGGTGAAAGGACCTTAGCCAACTGAGCCTACTGAAGTTAAAATGCAAAGTCTTCAGTGTGAGATGGAATTAAGGCCAACTTTTCCTCTCTTCTGTTTGCTAACACTTATGATGGTGAAAAAATATGAAACTTTTGCTTATTTCCCCCTTAGCTCTATTCATATATCAGAAAGATTGAAAACATGTGTGATGGGCTTATATCTATGTTTCATTAAAAGTACATAAGAAGAGTCATAATTTTGTGAATGGGGAGGTTAGCATTGTTAAACTAGCTTCCAGGAATCCTGTTATCTGAGTAGGACATATGCTTTAAACTAAATTTGGTCTCTTCTTAACAAAAAGCAACAGACCGGCATCTGTTTAGACAAAGCCTTTAGAGGCATTGTATTCAAGTGCTTTAGTCGCCCTGATCTTTGCTTAGTTGCTCTGAGTGGTTTGTTTCATGCACACAGACACACACACGCACACACACACACACATAGTCACTTTCCACTCTCTTTTCACTGTCTTTTTTTCCCATTAACCCTGATACAATCAGTGCCGGGGGATGTATTTACTCTTAACAAGGGCTTAGCTGCAACTTAGTAAATAAGAATATATGGTGATTTATACGCTGAGAAACAAGGATTGTGTTGCCCTGCTGGTTTAAGCATTTTACACTTTGATAAACTCACCCAAGGCTTTCTGGCAATGTGGGTTCTGAAACCCCTGGTGTTGACCCATCCTTGCTGCCTTTTGCCCTATTAAGCAGGCAAAGCCAATCTGATAAGCATCGATGCCAGTTCTGGCATTACAAATGCTATTCAAGCTTCTTATATGGTTTCTGGTTTTCAATTGTCATGATAATAATATCATGACAATTGCATATTTCAATTGTCATGATATTATTATCTTAAATTATGATATTAAAAATATCAATAATATTTTCAACTTTCTCTGTTAATTTTGGAATAAATTCTGCAGAAATCAGCGAAACATGAAATCATTTAAACATAATTAATTATACACTAATATAATCTTATTTTTATAGATTATATTACAAGATTATAAACAAGATTACAATAAACTAATAATCTTATTTTTTCAATAAAAACAATACCTCTTGTGTAACCTCTAAATTTGTGTTTAAATTGACAATATGTGGGATTTTTGTATTAAAGTATCCAATAACTACTTGCAGTGTTATATATTTTGTTTAGTTGTGTACTTACATTATCACAAATGTTTCCAAGTGTTTGAAAATACAGAGAAATTCACAATTTTAAATAGTCCACCATCCGTTGTCATTTGTCGCCTCTCAATAATTTAATATCCGCTTGTACTGCAATAGAACTTATGGAAACCCAGTGACTTTTGTGATAAAATGCGTAAGTAGTAGTTTTAGCATCTAACACGCCACTCTGATGTTGTTTTACACAGTCATCATGGATCACAGCAGGTTTGCAGCAGGTTCTGTCACCAAAACGAAATCATAAAAAAACTTTAACTTACGGGTGAATTAAATGACCCAGGAAGAGTTTGGACAAGAGGAGAAATTAAATGAGATTTAATATTAATTCATTATAATGAAATAAAATCATGTGAGCTACGTAACAGTTATAAAACTTTAACTTCTGTGAAAAAGCTAAATGAAATTAGTTTAAACATTCAGAAACAAACATGCAGATTTCATTTTTTTTACATATAAAATCTGGATACAGAACAAAACTACAAATTTCAGGCCGTGATCAATGTAAAATTTTCTTTGGATATGAATGTATATCAGAGATATAGGAATAATCCAATGTTTTAGACCTTTAATGGAGCCTCGGCAGCTTGCATTTATTGGTGCAGGCCCATCTGTAAATGTTTCTGAAGCTTTAGTGTGTAGTATTTAGTGGAGACACTCACAGCTGCTTTGAAACAGACCACTACTTTGTGCAGTCACCTTGTGCCCTCTGTGACCTCTACCTGCACTGCAGTGCAGAGAGGCAGGAGCAAAAAGAAGATGGGGGTGGGGTGGACAAGGGCACTGCTGGGGCGCTGTTAATTCTTCCATATCTAAGCCTCTTTGCTGAGACTCTCTTTGTCTTCAAAGTCTGAGTCATTAAAGACTAATCCTATCACTCCACCAAATCTGAAGTCGTGGAGTCAGAGTCCAGCTTTCTCTAAAATAGCCTTTGTATGGGCCAAATAGACACGGTTAACTTTTAGTCAGGAGCATCCCCGAATGCACCTCTCATCTCTTATGTGCACTCAGTCCTTGAGGCTCAATCCTCCCCAAAACTTTAATGGAGTGCTGCTAATGATTTGGCCCCTTCACCTCGCTTTTCATCCCACTTATGTGCCATGCACAGGCATCAGAGGAATAAAAACTAGCGTGCATGATTGTGAATATGCAGAAACATGACATCTGCCAATGTGTATTTTTGTTTTAGCTTTGTTTGAGGACGGCTGTTTCTAAACAGACTTTAAAGTGTAGTTGTCGGGTATATGAAACCATTCAGAGAGGATTGCTTGAATAGTTTAAACCATTTGATTCTTGAGAGCACTGGAGGGAAGTGTTTACAAAGTGTCTTCCTGAGGCTTGTTAGCTAGGTTGTGGTGGAGAGAGCTGAGTCTGCTCTGGTGAGCTGGACTGCTTTTGCGAGTTATCTGCACTACTTGAGTAGATGTGGCTTAATTAAGCTCAGCTAGGACTTTTGTAAACATGTTAAAGTAGCCTGTGCAAGTTGAGGCAGGCAATAGATGGTCAGATTGACCCGAACAAATACTCTGTAGGCTGGTGGGAAGGTAGGAGATTTTTGAACATTACCATTACTGCTGTTGCATTGTAATATTTTATATAGGTGTGTTTACTTGTTTGGGTATACTTGCAAGGGCCACAGTTTACAAAATGTCCTCATAAATATAATATATAGTGGAATGTTGCTGAAAGCTTTCAAGAACAGGCCTGGATTATATTTTACCACAAAACAAAAGGTAAAAAAATATAAACAATATAAACAATATAAACAAAGTATAAATCTTTGTTGTTGTGCATATTATCCTACAGATCAGTTGTATTTATGCAGTTACATATTATGCAGTACAGTTCTTTATTTCAAAATGATTTGACCCTTTGTCTCTTTAACTCATTTACATCTATAAATTTATTTCCAGACTTCATTAAACATTAGCATGCACTAATGCATTCATACAAGCATGTGTGCTCATATATATATGCACATACACCCATTCCAGATGACAAAGACTCTTCTCTGTCTTTCTGCTTTTGTTGTAATCTGAGAAGCAAATGAAAGCCATGTGTTGTATAAGTGTAATTATGGTGCTGTAAAGCAACAGAACAACAGCAGTGTAGTTTTACTGTGCCGTAAATGCAGGTATAAGTCTTTATCAAGGGATCTCATGTTGCAGGGATGATGGTCTGGGAACTATGATCCTGCCCATGCAGACAGAAATGTTTCTCACTATGGCTCCAGGGCCCCCACCCACACCAGGCAGCATGCCAATGCTGAAGGGTCAGGGGTCAGTCTCTAAAATGTTTATGCTTCGTCCTGTGATTTTGAACTGCCCTCGCTATTTTGGTTGGAGCCCCAAATTTCAAAATGACTTCAAATGTGTATTTTTGTTGTCACAGGCTGGAACTCTGAGAGATTGCTGGGGTGTGTTTATGAGCACTGTCTCCGATGGTCAAGATCAACTGTGGCTCTTGTCATAATGAATCGGGCAGTTAGGGCTGCAGCACATTACTTGGCATTACTGGGGAAACCCGTGAACAAATGGAGGTTATATTTAATTTCATTATAAAATAAACCCTTGCTAATGATAGACTTATTTATTTTACAAAAACAAATCTGCTGCTAGTTAAACCCTACTTTTGTATATGCAGTAATAACACAGTTAAAATGAGAGCTTAAGATAATATTTTTGTCATACAAATATAATAACATCTCCATGAGACATCAGTTCATGAAAAAAACAACCACCTGGCACAATGGTTGCCACTCACGTATACTAAAATTGCATTTTACAATATTTCAGGGTGGATGATAAGATGATAAGAACGTATAATTTTTTAATAAAAAATTCATGTAGATGTCAACAGTCTCTAGCTTACAACCCTTCGAACCTTCTTGTAAAGCAACACGCTCACTATGGGGTGTAAAAGTTTGACAGCTTGTTATCTTTTAGCGACAGAAGCCAAATCAGTACGGCTTACCATTGCAATATAAATCAGCGGCGTAAAATAAGCAGTGGCTAAATCAGTCATAGACAGAGAGGCTCTTTGTTGCAGCATGCAGATTAATATCTTAAGCGTGTACCATTGTTCAGAGTTATGTCACCAGCGGTCGTAATGATATCTTAAATTAATGAAGTGATGAAAGTGGTGAGGGAGAGGCCTGTGATTTACAGGATTGCTTTTAGCTGATGCACACTACCATCATTGGAGATAAATCAGCTGCTGGGAGCCGTGGGGGGAAATGAATGGATCTACACACGACTTTACAGTTCAATTAGTAAAGGCACAAGGACGCTGGTGCAGAGTAATTCCCCTAGCCAGGTGTTAGGATGAAAGGAGAAGAAGATTAAAGAATGTATTTTCTGATGATTAGGGAACATCTTAGGTTTTTGCTTGGGTTAACATCGGAGTGTGGTTTGTTCGAAATTGGATGTACTCTAAACAGCATTTTTATATTATAGCAATTAAAAAATGTCAAGGTTATATAATTTAACATAAAGTGTGTAATTGCTGGGTAAAAATAATGGTTTTACCAAACACTCCCGCAAATTGCTATTCATCGGACAAAAAGTTCCAAATTCACTCCATTGGTTGAACCAATGTTGCTACATTGTACTGGTTGAGATATTTAAGATGAGCAATGTTTTGAAACATTGTTTACATTTTGTCGGGGAATCAGTGTACAAATTGTTTATTTTAAATTGATTTCACATAATTCTGGGATAGGAATAAATATTTTAAAAGACAAATATACACCCATAATCAAGATACAAAGTGTGTATCCAACACAGACCGCATTAAAGAAAACTGATAATCTCAGTGTTCACCCTGATTACAGCCAACCCGAGATGGTTCCCCAGTAAACCAGAATGACCTTCATTTGCCCCGACCTTCCTTTTACTCTGCTTAAGAGGTTGGCTTGGGTAACTGGTATGGTAACTGATGCCACTTTCTTAGAAAATCAGTAATTAAATTCGGACATACATGGACTGCTGGCCTGCACCTGAACTGGAGTTTTGTTTTCCATCCCCACCCCCCTGAAAGTGGTCCAGCAGTTTAGTTTCAGATTATTTACACCATGTCAATTCTTATAAACTAAAGTCAAAAGTTTGAAAAACTCCTACTTATTCTTTATTATTGCTATTTTCCACAATACAATAAGAGTATGTAATTAAAACTATGACTTACTCAAAACTGTAACACAAATGGATGTATGGGAATTATGTAATAACCTTAAAAATTGTAAACTTTAAAAATTGTAAAGTAGCCACACTTTGCCAAGATTACAGTTTTGCGCACTGGCTTTTCTGTCAATCGATCAAATCGATGAGGTGCATCCTGGGATGCATTTACAGTAAATCATTTTTTAAGGAAGTTCCCATGTGAGCTAGATACTTGTTGCCTGTTGGTTTTCCGTCACAGTCCAACATATACATTTAAATAACAGAAATAAAATTTTATGTTCTGTAAAATTCATATGTGGACACAATTTATATTTGTCTGCAAAACTAAATTCCTCAGATCACAAGGTTTTAAAGATCATGAGAAACGTTTATTTTATCAACTGTGTCGTGTTGTTTTATCAACAACTTGTAGTGTATAGTTCCAAATATGTCTTGATATGTATTTCGTCATGAGGTAATGTAATAATATATATTTGTTGATTCTTGCTATAACATTAATTGCCTGGTGTCTGTTTGCTGTATATTTTAAAATGGTGTTATGGTGATATTACTGTGTTCTAGTTATCACCTTATCTGATGTTTTATTTCTTGTTGAATTCAGCTGTTAACTCATACCTCTGCTCCTGCACCATAGTGTAAAAGCACATACCCTGTTGCCAGCTCACTACTCCTCTTCCCTTACCATTTGTTCACAGATGTGAGCCCACCTTTCCATAGCATGGGAGGTTAAGAATTCCTTTGCTGGTCATCCACGTTTGCATGAGTTTTGCATGTTAAATATTCTGTTATTAATTTAGGTCTCTGCTGTCATTTCCCCTGTTCAAAATAGTAGTGGACAGTTATCTTATTGTTATTTATATAATTTTATATTTATATATATATATAATATATGTATATATTAATGTGATGATAAAAGTGTATTTGAAAGTATAAAGCTTATTGCAGATCAGCACACAAATGGGCAAGCAAACGTTTGTCCGAGTAAAGGCTGTTTCGCCTTGAAACACCTCTCTCCCTCTCTGGTGTAGGTTTCCTTTAGGGACTTGGCAAGACCCACAGCATCAGACCCCATTCAGTCTATTGTTAATCGAGAGCGTCTACAATCAAAGTGTGGAGTGTTTGGGTCAGGAGTCTCAGTGATTGTGGCCTACCATAGGGCAGGAGCACGGCCCCTAGGGACACAAGCTTACCAACCTTCTTTACACCGCATGCCTATGAGGTGTAGCCTGGGGGAATCGAAGGCTTCAGATAGCTAATGAACAACTCAGCAAAAATATTTTCTTGATTGACTGTGTGGTTGACTTAAAGGTTTCTCATTTTGATCCACAGGTGAGATCTTCTGTTTTCCACAGCAACCTTGTTTGACTAAAAGTTTAACTAAAGTTAAATTTTAGCTCTAAATAACATTTAATGTAAATATACCTTAATTTTTTAGTGCTATCAGGGGATCACCAAGACATTGTTAGATCTTCAAGGAGCTATTGGTCTCTGATCAGACCCTTAAAAATTACTTGTTGTTGTTTAACTCAATGTAGTGTTGTTCAAGTTGTAATTCAAGTAATGTTCAAGTTGATTTGATCTTATAAATAAATTAAATATAAACAAGTTTAGATGTCACCGCATGATGTTCATTTTTAGGTTACCTGACAAAAAACATTTCTACAGTGCATGCTCACTCATGTACTGAATTATCTGAGATAGTATCAGTGGGGCTGAATATCCTATAACTGCATTATGCAAAGCCACGTCTCTGAATGTGAGAAGAAGGGCATGATGATCCTCCAGCCCTAATGGATGCACCTAATATCAAGATGCTCTTTCAGTGTGTACAGACAGAGCAGTGCTGAAGGGCTCATTAGGGTGTGCTGGCACGCTGAGGCCAGACCTGGCTCTCCCTGTGTCCTTGCAGGAATATATGGTACTTCACACACAAACCGCAAAAAGCACTCTTTTGCTCCATTAATGTCTCCAGCCTCCACCGTCTCACCCCCACCCCATTTTCTCCTCTTCTCTCTTTCTCTCAAAGGTGCTGATCAATTCACAGCCTCCTTCTGAGGTGTGAGACTCATCACTGCACCTTGTGATTGGCTCGGGCGTCACAAACCCTCTGTCGTTCTCTCTTCTTCACTTTCTCTCCCTCTCACTATCTCTCATCCAGGGCAGCAGGCTTCTCTTTTCACCTCTGGGCTGCCAGCCGGCACTCTGTACACCGCAAAATCGGCCAGGCTTCGGTCAAATGGAATCACACTAATCAAACTCCCCCACCCTGCCTCTCACTTTCTCCTCCTCTCTTGTGGCTCTGAACCCATTAGCACACCTGAAATAATAACTCAAGTGACAAATGTTTTGGCACTTATAGCTGATAGAGCAAGAGAAAGGGTGGGGGAAGCACACTCCACGCTCTCAGAGATTCAGACACAGTGTTTTCCAATCCCAACTGCATCAACACAGAAAACTGGCAAATTTAAGAATCATCCTACAGTGGTTGAAAAGAGCTTGATAAATAAGTAAGAAACACAGATTTGAGTTCAGTGTTTGCTTGTTCTTTTAATCACAAGTTTTAGACATTTACAGTGAATTCACATCAGTTTCATTGTTCACATCTAGTTCATTTTATTAATAGTTTTAGCATGGCTCTTCCCAATGCAAGACATTGATATCATACACATTGCTCCATTGCTCACTGACAATCAATTGTACTAGTATTGCAAAGTGCATCATGCTCTACAATCCAATAATGAACCTGAATAAATACAAGTAATTTGCTTTAGCAAACAATGGGGAAAAGATAGGTTTGACTAGCGTCTAATTTGTTAAGGGCTGTTAACGCTGCTTGTTTTTTGTGCTATAGATTTTAACGCAAACGTTAATGCTTTTAGTAATTATAAATTATTCTCTAAGATTTCGTTATGATTGGATGTATTGGATGTTTTATTGCTTTAAAATAATAACATTTGTAGTTATATTTAGCATATTCTTATCTCATTTAGAGAGAAAAAAACAGAAAAAAACAACCAAAAACTTTAAGTCACATTTTTATTTTAACAAATTAACATCAAGCAATTACTATATCTTAATCTTTTACGAATGATGACAAATCAAAATTTAATTAAGCGGTTTAAAAATGTATTAACCCACCGTATCTGACAGTAACATAATTAAATAACTGTTGTTGATTATTAAACAATTATTTTACAGTGAACTGTTGTCCGTTGTGTATGTATATTTCTTTGCCGCTCTCATTAAAAAATACAGACAGAAAATTCTTTATGTATCCAGCAGAAGGCGCACATGATCAAGCATACAGGTTACTGAAAAGACTGCCTATGAAAATATGTTTTTCTTTTGGATCTTTGTCTAGTAGTTTACATTATTGCAAATGCAATAGGCCTGTATTAAAGTACTTAGATAAAATTTCTTAGTTTTTTATTGTTGCAAATCAGATACATCTTAAACAAAATTAAAACATAAAAGCAAACAATAAAAAATACAAATTAATACAACATACAGGTTTATTAATTTTAATTAGACCTACTATTGTTTTAAAAATGTGTATTGGTAAAAAGAACTTCAAAACAGCGTTTTTTTGCAACGTTTTCAATTAATAATAAATCAGTAAATACATTCAGTATTTTGAACTATAACGTAAAAACAAAAAATATATATATTTATATATATTAACTGTTGTTTTTTTAGGCTAATTGTAATTATAAATTCATGGACGCAATTATCCTAGTGATAAATGTACGTAACTTGTAAAACCATCAGAAATGCCCTACATGTCATGTTTACTTTTACAATTTTAGATTATAGTTTATATGTAAACTTTTGATGCCCTCATCGTTGTCAAGTCAACGATTTTAACTTTATTAGATTAAGCCATATTTTCCTTTGGTCTTTATTTCAAACTGTCCAATAACATAAAGCAGCTTTATTGTGTGTTTACATAAGAAAATTTAAATTTAAGTTGCTAAACGAATTTTTGAAAATTTAAACATTCGACAAGCCTTTTTTAAACATGTTGTGATTATATCCATGCGAGTATTATGTCCACGCGGTGACAACATCAAGAAAAAGTTAATAGCCTACTGTGTTATATCAATGCGTCTTACCCATTCCCGATAGTCTTGTAACTTGCAGGCAGTTGTCAGTGGTGGAGAAGGCAGGGTTCACTACTGACTGGCCCCTGGTCGCAGTTTGCTGCGGGGGGATTTAAAGGATGACCTCCGTTTGACTTCTGAACCACAGCGGCACGTTTCTTTCAATAGCGACTTTGGGAGAAAAATATTTAAATGAATAACAAATATTGAGTCAGGATGGTAACATTGTTACTTTATGCGCTTAATTTTTGAGACAAAACTAAAATTATTTTTTGTTGGATATGGTTATACTAATATATTAGTAATGTATATATATTAGTATTAATAGTTCTACAAATGATGCTCGTGATGCAAACAAATCCTAACTCTTTTAGTGCATCTATAAAAAGTATGACTTTTTAAACTCGTTTGATGTCGACAGGTTCACATGTCTTTCTAAGCTTAATTTATCTGAAATGATAGTATTAACTTATTGATGCGTGTTGCAGTCTGCTGACCCTTACTAAAAGGCAACCTAAACAGTGAAAGTCCGTGCCCTCGTTGTGCTGTAAAGCGTCCTTATAGATGCTAATTGAAAGAACTTAATTACTTTATAATGCTATTCTGGTACTGTGACGGCAGTTAAGCGTTTGGGTAAGCACGGTTTTTATGTCATCCCGTTTGGTTTGCACATAATTGAGACTGCCACAAAACTAACGTTGAGATTACAAACATCACTAAAACCAATGCCTTATAAATATGCATAATAATTTAAAGGTAAAATACTTGCGGGTTTAACTGCATTAGGTTTTTTACTGTTATGTTCTAAAAGTATTTTGATTATCTAAAACTTTGTAATAGCACAATAGCGCAATATAGCCTACTCACCAATAGACGCATGCACGTTTGTCTGTTGTATGGCGTTAGGTTAGTCATATATTTGTTGCATGCGTCCTCCTTTCATTTGTGTTTAAGTCCACATAGATCTCTCAACCGTGCAGCGCGCACCCTTCGTTTGCCGAGCGCTTTGGGGATTTGATAGTAATTTCATGCCTGTAAATGTGCGCGACGGATCCTACCGCTGCTTTTTCGCGGAAGCCGAAGGTTGTGTGATGCTCACAGCAGCTGATAAGACCCTGTTCCTAACATTTATCGTTTGTGATCGTTGACAGATGTTCATTAGACCAACTTCATACACCTTGTCCCTGGGTCGATAGTATTGGCCACAACTGTGCACTGTACATTTAAAGGAACTTATTAAGCATTCGTTTAAGTATTTTGTCGGAGGTGTATTATGTGTCAACAACATGTTTTTGAAAGAAGAGAAGTAAATTTAATTATGGAGATGTTTTTAAATTTACCAGAACACAACATACCTCTCCAAATTGTATTACGTATAAATTAGTACCTTTAAGTATAAATTAGTACCATATTTTCTGATTGGTGGACTTAAAGTTGACTGTAATGCCTTGGAAAAGTTTTATCTGCGCCTTGAAATGAAAAAATGAATGTGATGGCACGAAGAAGTTATTGTAAAGTGTTTTTATCAGAAACCTACATAACAACGTTTTATAATTAACGGTTTTAAATAAATTGATAAACTGTTGGTAGAAATTAACTGTTTGTTTTTAACAAACAGTAACGTTATCATAATTAAAAGGTGGTGTATATTATGTGTGTTCTAGTATAGAGGTAAATACAGAGGCAGAGAGAGGGTAGCATTACAACTGAACAATACCAAAACTATTTTCCCCTCCAGATTACAATATTTTATTCCAGCCTTTCTTCATTTATGGCCGTGTCTCGATCGATAAATGAATGATTGATCATTTTTTGAACCAATAGACAACATGATTCACTGTCGCACGCTTTCATTGGACACTGCACCAAACTCCTAAGATCCTACAGTAAGTGGATGAGCCCATTCACAAACGACAGGGGTGTTTTGGCTCCAAGCGCGCAGCGCACACAGCACTGCTGAAGTGCAGCATAGGCTGTCTCTGAAGAAAAGGCGTTTTGGTGAATGATGTATGTGAATTGTGAAGTATATAAACAATGTTTCATATTATTAGAGAAGTGCGTAACAACAGGCAACCACGTAATGCATGGAGTGTGGGGAAGCTTCATTAGGCATCTTGGTTTATGAGTTTATTGACTTTTTAAATAGAGATTTTCATTTTAAACACAATTATCAAAATAACAATAACAAGTGTTGAAAGTGGCATGGTGCGAAACACTCCACACTCCATTCAAAACTACACTGTTACTATGCATTTTCAATTTCAATTTTACTGTTACAATGCATTGTTTGCATATATTAAACTTACTTATATAAACATAAAAGTTTATGTCTTCCATGTCCTGCAACAATTATGGATGCAGTGTCGTTTTAAGAACGCGTGAAAGGCATATCTTCGTCTCTGTGTTGTACCTTGATTCGCGTAAAACTGCGGTACTGGTCTGCGCTTTTTTGCGACCGACACATTTCACCCCCCTGCTTTGGCAAGAACTTGATGTAGCCCATCGCATTGTGTAAGACGCGACCTGTTATGGCCACCACTACTTCCGGGTTTCAGCAGTCTGGTTCAGATTCAGTTGCTGAGCCGCGTTCAACACACACTCATTGTACACAAACGGGGAAAGGCAGATCGCAGCATCGATCGTGGCTCCTTTAAGAAAAACTAAGCCAGAATTATTAGCCCACCTCCTCTTGATCTCATTTAGAAGCTATTGCATAAAAAATCAACTCAGGAGCCGAGAGTGATCAAAGAAACGAGAGAGAGCATTTTTGTGCATTTGAGTAGTATTCTCGTTAGGGGTGCGAACCAGTGAAAGCTCGCGGAGGATCATCATTCATTCAGCACTTTGACAAGCTCGCGTTTGATTGATTGACAGTCGGAGTGGCAAAAAGCCATGAGATTTGTTAGTTTTGTTTAAGGGTGTATTTTCATACTGCTTTGGAAGAGAAGATTTTGCTCGATCTCTGTCGCTGTCCAGGAGAAAGAAAGCGAAGGACTTATTGCTGAACGCGTTTGGCTGAACTTGTGGTGAAGGACTGGCTTCATTGCTTGCTTGAAAGAAGCATTTGGATTTTGGGGGGGAAAACGCATCCCACATTTGGAATTTGCGTGTTTACTTCTTACTCACCCTGGCCTCGTAGGGGAATTATTTTTGATTTAAGGAAGACGAGGGTGTGTGGAGGGCAATGGCGCAGAGGGTACGTATCCCGAAAAGTTTCTTCGACTCCGTGTGTTGTTGAATGCAGTTGGAAATACTGAAACGTAGCCGATGACAGTCTCGCAGTCAAACTTTCTCTTCTTTTGCCTGCCAGTTCAATACGTCTTTTCCTTTCCTTTCATCCAACTCTATATCGCTCGTTGTGGTGCACGTCTCATGCACGTTGTGTAGTGTCTCACTTGTTTTGTACCAAAAAGACTTTTTTAAATTCAATACTTTCATATTTAGTCATGTCATGTTTTTAACCAGAAGCTGTACAGGGAGCAGTTCCCTGCTTTTTACTAACTGTACGCACCATGCTTATTTTGCTAAAATTCTTTAATCTCTTCTTAATGCCATTTTATTTTTAACTTTTGAATAGTTAAACTTCCATACCTTACAGAACATACTATTTTAACACTGTTAATAGGATGCAAATTTAACCGACCTTTATTATTTCTGTCTTCGCTTAATAATAGCCTTAACTCTCTGCACCATTGCAATGAAACATGGGTGTGCGAGTGAACTTGTAAAGTTGACGGGTTGGCTACTTTTTGTTTGCTTTTGTAGTTTTAAAACAAGTAGAAATCCTCAGACCTTTTTGTTTTGATGTTGGAGCTACAACAGCACCCTGCTGTCTTTCTTACACCTTTATAGTTGTAGAATGTAGCTAATGGCCATTTCTCCTTACACTTTCCCTGCTATATCATGTCATTACAGTAATCACTGTCACTGAAAATTATTTTAAAGGAACTGATTAAAATGCTTGCTGTAACAGGTGGACAATCTAAATTTGTGTTAAATTACACTAAACCTATGCTTCTGCGTATGTTTATATGTTTTAAATGTTGCATAAATCACAATTACAACACTACATGTTAATGTGACATTTACTATAACTTGAGTTGCACTTGTGAAAATAAAGATACACACAATAAAACGGCACACTAGAATACATGACACCGTAGTCGTGTGATATTTTTGTGATGATCTCAGTAAAGCTCTATCTCAGTGCTCCGTGTGTATGTGCCAGACGGTGTATTAAGTCTCTCTACTCCAGTCAGTTTTTTAAAGCATAAAGTAATTGCGCGTAACGTTGAACCTCGAAGTCTGCATGCAAAGCTGATAGAGTTACCTTGCAATACCACAATTGTTTTCATTTTTTGGAAATACATTTTTAGTCAAAGAACAAATTTTATTATTTAAACAAATGGTGTAGCAACCATTTGTATTTTATTTTGTGCAGACTATTTGTTTTGTGTTTTGTATGAAATAAAAGTGACAACATGGAAATGTTCTCCTTCGTGTGTGTGCAGTACGAAGATATACCCCACTATGGGATGGACGGAGTAGGAATCCCGGGCACGATGTACGGGGACCCGCACGCCAGACCCATGCAGGCTGTTCACCTGAATCACGGGCCCCAGCTCCACTCCCACCAGTACCCGCACACAGCCCACACCAACGCCATGCCGCCCAGCATGGGCTCATCCGTCAATGACGCCCTAAAAAGAGATAAAGACGCCATTTACGGGTACGTGTAGATATAAGAAACGTATTTCTTATAACGCATTATTTGACCCGTAGTGAAAATAGGTATAAAACATGCTAAAAGGTTTAACTTGAGGGGAATGTTTTTCTTATATTTCTTCATATAAAAATATATTTTTTTACCTTTATTATTAGTTTAATTTTTTTAACTTGTTTGGTTGTTTGTTTTGTTGTTTGTGAGAGATAGTATTTTTTCTTTTTGTTAAAAAAATCCAGACTGTTATATTGGGTTTATTTACATTTATAGACGCATGCTATGGTTTATGCTAAGACTTTACATAAAAACTAAAACTTAATTTTTTAACTATTTTTTTAAAGTAAAATGGTAAATACTCTTCGTACAATTGCGCAAAACGACAGGGCCCTGATAAAATTACTGTAAAACTTTTTAAAAGCCATACATGTTCTGTTCTGTTCTGTTCTGTTCTGTTCTGTATGTGTGCTCTGTTTATAAAATATGAAAATATATCTGGGTGTGCTAGTTCCATATTTTTCGGAGTTGCTCCAAAAGTGCCTAGCATAAAAAAGCTGCTGGATCACACAAGTTTAAAACGCTGTATATAAATGATGTCGCGGAGAAAAACTGCTAACAAGCTATAGAACGTACTCTCATTCAATATGACAAGAGATAGACAATGGTTAAATCGCATGCCTGGTCAAGACTCAACGTGAGCATTTCAGGTACTCGTAGCCTACTGTTTATATTGACCGTTGTCTTTAATAATATATTTTAGGAGTCTAGTTTGCATACAGCACAATATTACGCACTACTAAACAAAACTTATAAAAATGCAAGTTCTACAAAAACAATCGGCATTAAAGTATGTAAATATTTTAACCATGCATTAAATCTTGCATTAAGTCATTTTCTTAGTTACATACATATTTCTCAAATACAAATAGTTTATAATGCGTTAATAACAGACCTTTTATCTCATGAAAGTGCTGTTAATGCTTGCAAGAGCAAGAGTTTAAACTGTTGTTATGTGTTAATCTAAAGCTTTCTCTCTTACTGTCGATGTGTTTTTATTCCAGACACCCCCTATTTCCACTTCTAGCACTGATTTTTGAGAAATGTGAATTAGCCACTTGCACACCTAGAGAGCCCGGTGTTGCTGGAGGCGATGTGTGTTCGTCAGAGTCTTTCAATGAGGATATAGCAGTGTTTGCAAAACAGGTCAGAGAACTTAATTGCGTAGAAAGCTGTTTTTTGCATAGTTTTACTGCTGCATAGTTGTTGCGTTGCCGTAACTTAAATCATAATAAATATGTCGGCTAATCTATGCTTTACTTTGTGCTTTAAATAACTTATCTTTCTCACAATTTTGAATTATTTACATGCATATCGGCTCAGATTCGCGCAGAAAAGCCGTTGTTTTCATCAAATCCCGAACTGGATAATTTGGTAAGTGCAAATCATCTTGTTTTGCATGAAAAAGTTGTAATTTGTTAGAGTGCTTGTCATTTGTATAAAAGATTCAAACTTGTGTAAACGATTCAAAAAGTGTTGCGCAAATTGTTTGATTTCTTAAAAGCAGTGCTTGTTTTCTCTTTTTTGTAGAGTTGTTTTTTTAATGTAAATGGTTAGCATTAATACTTTATTTTGACGTGTCATTCTGTTCAGAGTTTTAGTTTTAATTTGCGCACACATATCTCACTTATTAGAAACGTGAAAATAATAAAATATATTTAATTATACTTCATAAAATATATATTATCTAACTTAATGGCAATGCTTGTCTAGAGCGTGACTGCAAGTCATAAATGATACTAAATGTCAATGACTTTATTGACAATGAATTTATTTGTAATTGTCGTAGGCTGGTTTGTATCTCTGCATACAGAATGAGCCCTTTTCCTTTTTTTGTGAATTTTTCCCAGATGATACAAGCCATTCAGGTTTTACGGTTTCATCTTTTGGAGCTCGAAAAGGTAATCAATGTTCACCTCAACAGCTCGGTTCTCTTTTTAAACCTGTGGGCTTCATCTGCATAAATATATTTGTCCTAGTCTTTTGTAACTAGTGTCAAAATCAATCATCCTGCCTATTTCTCCTTTGAGTGTAATTACAATGCAACCTGCTACGGCGGATTTCTGTGTTTCTTGCTTATTTCTTGCCTATTGCAATATCACTTTTTATTCTAATTTATTTATTTATTATATGCTATTGACAGTCGATTGATGCGCTTATCTGTTATCAGCAGCACACTTTAAAGGATTTTAAAGGATTTTTTTTAACACCTGTTTCCATGACTAGAAAGGTCTATCAAGTGATTTATCGCCAAACCATATAGCTTTACAGTTTTGAATACACATAACAACCATTGGCTCCAGGTCTCCAATATTTGCATGAGCCTCTAGGGTTATAAGTGCTGAGATAGTACTCGATAGAGGATTCAACCATAAATGCAGATTTTTACCCATCGCCACTGAATGTCATCCACCGACCTATAAGGCCATATTATTCACTTGTAAGGAGGTGGTAATGAAATAATCAGACGAAATTAAACAGTTTACCTTAAATGTCAGTCAAGCAGGTCATCTCTCTAATGGCCACAACCCCGGGAGCAGATGAATTTAACACGGGTGTTGAATACGGTGTAGCCACTGAGTCGTCTTGTCAGTGTCAATTTTCTGCGATATCTCTATTTTGAGATAAAGTTGTTTCACATTCTGGGTGCGTTTGATAACTGTCAGAGATTGCCATTGGGAGAGGTTTTCCATGTCAATAGGAATTCTATTTGCACTTGTCCACTCACTGTGATGACCCTTTGTGATTCTTTTCTCCTTCCTGCTTCCCTTTGCATCTATAGGTACATGAACTTTGTGACAATTTCTGTCATCGGTACATTAGCTGTTTGAAGGGCAAGATGCCCATCGACTTGGTTATAGACGACAGGGAAGGAGGATCAAAATCAGACAGCGAAGAAATTACAAGATCATCTGGGCCCCTTGATCAGGTACGTAAAGGAGTCCATTTCTGTTCTGGCCATTCGGATAGTCTTTTGTGTTACGTTCTGTTCCTCGCTGTTATTTGCATACGATTAAGCCTTTTAAATTCCATCGGATTGAAAATTTTTGAATAATGTGGCCCATTATTGCTTCATTAAGGTTTGATCCCGGAACTGACCCGAGAAGATTAGCTCGTGAAAGCATTGCCATAAACTTGACCTGTTTCTTGTCGATTTTAATTTAGTCCTTTTCCTCTTCTTTTCTATCGCCTGCTTTTTTAATCTAACGAAATTGTTCAGTTATCAGTGGATGGAGATATATCCTTAGTAGACAGGAGGTTCGGTGTCTTGGTTTTCTGCTGTTGTTCACGCTTCATTAGTTGCCTTGCCAGTGATTTCTTCCTACAGGAGTGCGCGTTGCTCAACTCAGCATTCTACTCAAAACGTTTTAAATAGCATAAGCAGCGCGCGCCCATACAGTTTTCTGTGTATACAGGGAAATGTATTTGTGATTTTTTGACTCTGTGACGTTTTAATTATGCGGCACAGTGTCTGGGCGATTTTTAAAAAATACTTTACAAACAAATGTATGTAAAATAGTTGTATTTTTCTTAAATTGGATATTTGAGTCCTGGGAGAGACACGGTTAAAGAAAAACAAAGTGCCTATTAAGAGGATTTGTGGATTCGCCAGCATAAAAGTAATGAAGCGATTAGGCAAAATAATTTAAAGCCGTCATCTTCCTTATGGCTGAGTGATCGAACAAAGCGTTGATCAGTTAGCTTCCCAAAGAGTGCGACGGTCAACAGCTTTTATATGAGGGAGGGAAATTTGTTTCATTCATTACCAAACAAGGACTGCAATAAAATGACCTTTGACTGCTTCTTATATTTTAGCTGTATTGATGATTATGTTAATGAGCGGATCTACACTACGTAACACGTCTGTTTTAAAGGCGGCATAATTTCAGTTGTGGTTTTAACTTGAACAGAACTCTGTCGGAGGGCACATGTCAGGATTCTTTAATAGATTAATTCTTGAACATAGATTTATATGAGGACCCATGGGTTATGCAATTATATAACTTTATAAGAACAATTTATGTTTTGCTCGAGGGTGTGAATTCAGATGTTTAACTGACTTCAAGATCATATATTTTTTTCTTCCTGATGTCTAACGCCTAAATATCGCGCTAGTATTAGGTGTTTACATGGCCATGAAAAGTCTGATTCCCCAATGAGAACTGACCAACTTTTGAAAAGTTTGGAAAATCCTGTTTGTGGAACGTACTTATTTATAGAGTAACAAAAAGATAGAAATTAATTACATTTTCAGATTAAGATAACTAGATGCCCAGTGTGCGGTTTCTGGATGACAGTTGAACAAGTTAGCTGAAGTAACTTTACTATGCATTTAACTTCAGGTCCTGTATGTATATATGTATATCTCATATTTTGTGTGACTACAGTTCTGTGCTTGCTGGGCGGTGACATCCGTAACGAATTTGCGTCGCTCGTGCATTATCTCGTCCCATATGTATTTTTAATATATGCCCTCGGGCATAAAGTTGAATTGGACTGGAAAAAAATCTCCTTTGTGCAAATTCTCTACAATGTTAACAAGAGGGGAAAAGCGGTTCATTTATGCAGAGGCCAATTTATTCTAGCAAGAATAGTGCAGCTTAAAAAAATCAGGAATAGAATTTATTAAACTCTTTGGTCCAGAGCTGTGCGGTGTTTTCGTTCTGCGTGCACCCAAGCATCGTATCAATAATGTCTCAACTCCAGCTTAGCATTGTTTTGCATGTATAGAGAGAAGAGAAAGAGGGGCAGAGTTTAGGGGTGAAAAAGTC
>JAZGTJ010000564.1:45498-62639 GCA_036877575.1 Botia almorhae | reverse complement strand
CCCTCTCTCTGGTGAATGCGGCCCAGCCAGTTTGGAATCGCGTTGTTTTCCTCGTACTGAGCCGATAAACGCAAGACCACTTGAGCCTCAGGTGCCATATGAGCGGAAGGACTAGTTAGCTACTAGTTAACCCTTTCCTTTCCTTTCTTATTGTGGAGAATTGCTTTAGTCTTACATAGTTTAACAAGTTTCCACTAATGTGAATATTACACAATATTACGCATGTTACATTATACTGTAATTATTAACCGTAAGTGATAAGGTGTACAGGCAGTTTCACAAAATATATTTCATGTGTACTGCATCATCATATTTACTGATTAAGCAGTAATAATAATATTTATTGCATATTAATAACCATATTTCTTGTTTTTTTATCTCGGTGTTGGCTAATTTGTTATTTGTTTTGCTTTTGGCTGGACCTTGGTAACTTGTTCGTGGCGTTTTTGCTTTTTTGTTTTGAAGGCAAAGTAAAGAGTTCTAAGACATTTCCATGCGATGCAGCTTTTGCACAGTTGTCTTTAATTGCAGAGAGGCACTACCTTTTGCTAATGAACTCAACACCATGAAAACCTCTGCAGTGCTCAAGACTATACTACTCGAGGGCTCTTTAGTTTATTCCGAACGGCCTGAAGAGGGGTTGAAATAATTGAAATGCTGAATAGTTTCTCTGTTTGCAGTTTCTTTCTGTTTTGTTCAGGGCCAATTTAAAAACTAGGGGTGTTATTATAGAGCAAGCGCTGTTATTGATGTAGTATTGTACAGAGGCCACCCATGCAGAAGTTGCACTATTTTTTCTGCTTGGTATTTTTTCTTTAATTTGTGATCCAAATGTCATTTTGCAATTTTTTATGCTCTTCCCTCAGTGAATGTGGATTTATAGACATATTTTATAGTGTTGCATAAATAATTTCACTGTTTCTCTGTCATGAGAGATTCTTTTGGTGGTTGTTATATTCTCACTGTTAAATGTATCACTTGTGCTCAAGCAAACATTTTTTTTACTTCTAGATAAGAACTTCCAGAACTGTTAAATTTAGAACTGCACAATTCTATGTACTTTAATTACACTTTAATATATGGTTTGTTTTTATCACAAATTTTGTTTTTGTTAATGCGAACCAAGTATATTATTTTGATCAAATGTAGATGACTTGCTTTTTTGTTTGTTCACTAGTTGGGCAATGTTGAAATTATTCCTGCACTATAATCATGTTCTAATGAGAGGAAAGTAATAAAAGTTGCGATCACTGTTTATATGGACATTCTTTGGCTGCTGTCAATTCTTCAACAAGTGATATAAACATCAGACACATGACTAGTTTTTGCTTTTCTTGCAAAAGTAGCATAATATCAGATGATAGTTACTCTGACTACTTAAACTAAAAACTGGTAGTAAGAATGTTCTGTGTACATATACAAATGTTGTTGTTTTTTCACTGCAACATTCTCCAAATTTCTTTAAAAAATTCCACATCATTAGTATAAAAGTGAGTCAACATTCATATGTTACAGCATTTAAAAATATAAGCTTTAGTATTTAACTCCTAACAAAGTCTTTAGTGAGTGATGTGAAGACTATTGTAATGAAATAAGACTGTGGTTATCCTACAGCGACAGTAAGGGTGACCTAGTGCTGCTAAAACAAGATTTCACCCACAGGTCATTTTGAGAACTTCTGCTTCCTTTTTTTTAGCAGTTATTCCCCCTCCCCAATTTTACTCCATTTAGCTCTGTAAGACTTGAGAAAGAAGTAGGTGTTTTGGGGGAATTGGATTGTTGTAGTGTTCTCTCTTTCGCTCTTGTTTCTGTGCCTTTACCTCATCCATTAATTTAAGAACCCCTAACGTTTCTGTCTGGAGTTGAACCAGCAGCCATGGTCTGCCATCAACATTGAGAATCTCAGCTTTATTAACAAGCCAGAGTAAACAAATAAACAAAGTCCTAAACAGACTTCAGGTTTGGTCTCAATCCACTGGGCAAAGATCATGTGTGAAACTTGTGCTTCCCAAGTGTTTTCCCACAGAGCTGCAGTATTTTAGTGATCTTGTTCCAGTGTCCTAGCTTATCTTGTTTGATGAGGCATATAAAAACTTCTCTTGCTCTCTTTTCGTCAATGCATTTTGTTGTATATCTTCACAAAGCCAGTATTAAAAATAGTATAATGTGACACTGGTGGTCTGTGTTAAAAAAAAGGAGCAGTCACTAAAGCATGTAATTGTAAACATACTTTTTTTATTTTTTCCCTTGATAATTCTAAGTGTACAGTAACCTGAAACATTTCCTTTTATTTATATAAATGAATTAGAAGCACAATATTCTTTGCATGAGTGCTTGTATAATATGCAGGGAAAGCGAGCTTCTATCTAAGATGCAACACAATGAAAATGCAATGAATTGGAATGCCTCACCGATCATAGCAGAATCAGAATTTCCAGCAAGGAAAATCTTTTCACGGCGAATTAAGTGGTGGAGGAAGAAAATGGTAATGAAAAAGAGGAAAGACACAAATGAGGAATGCTACTCCCTGGGCTACGCAATGCAGATTTAAGAACTTTAGCTAAAGCTATGTCGAATAGAATGTGGAAAATTGAATTTACTAAACAATTAACCATTGAGTTAATCTACATCCTGCACTGGTGAGAGAGAGGGACATTAGGAGGGAAAGAGAAAAGAAGCAGAGATGAGAAAACATGTGAAGGGGGAGGGGACTAAGCAAAAAAAACAGACTCAATAAATCCTTGCTAGCTCATTAGAGGGACAGTGAATATATCAAGTGTGTTGTTGTGTTGCAGGACAACATTCTCTCCACAACGGCACTCATCTTTTCTCTCATCTAACAATCTGCAGCCACACCGCCTCCACCCGCTCTTCATTTCGGCCCACATATTTACTCTTTTGTTTATGCGGCTGTGTGTTTCCTCTGAGTATCTGTTCGCTGTTGTACTGCTCTGTGCTTTATTATATTTTTCCTTATTATTAATTAGCTGTTAGATCTGTGGTGGATGGGATTGTTGGGGCTGTTATAAATAGACTGGAGTGCACCCTGGAGATGTCACTCACCCTCGGCCGAGACCCTCCCCCATTCCCATGGGACCAAGTGGCAGCCTCCCACAAGCCCCACTGCTCTTTTGTTCAATTACAGTTAATGCAATAGTTTGCTGTTTTCTCGTTCTAATTATATTTTCAAGTGGGATTTGTTGTGCGTAAAAAACATCCTTTTACGTGTGGAGGCTCTGGGGTTCTCAGTCTCCAGGGTGCTGTACCATTCTTTTACACAAAGCTCTGAATAAACAAGTTCCCTCCATTTTTTCTCTTTTTCTTTTACAAAAAGAGGAGTTGTAGAAACTGGCAATTTGAGTTTTAACTGTTTGCTCCCTGGGCATGTGTTCCAGATTACCTCTTACGGCATTCTTTTGGTATGCTGCAGAATACACCATTTTTTTCGGAACATTTTCTCAAATAGATCTAGAGTGGCTAGCACTATTTTGCCTCATAAGTATGGCAAATCTATCAACGTAATTTGATATGCCTCAGACAGCATTAATTTTGTTTTTTAGTTTTGTTTTTTTTTACAGTAAGAAATGTATATTTGACCTTAAAGTGTTTTGTGGTTTGTTTGTTCAAAGACTGTACTGTTAAAAAAGAGAGAACACTATTTACATAACTACTATTATTTACTGCTGACTGGCTGATAAAATTATTTATCACATTGGCTCATAGTTATAAAATCACGGGAGCCCAAAGTTGATCCCTTTGCATACATGTTTGTCACACGTACTACACTAGAATATACATATCAATGCCAAACTATGATTAGATTCACACATACATTCAGAAGTATGTGTGACACTGTGTATGAGAACAGGCCGTCAAAGAACAGGCTGTCACAGAACAGGCCCACATGGAATTTATACATGCAGAATTCAGAAGAACTGGAATTCCTGCCATTCACAAAGTTCTGCACTTCCCTTTCGAGTGTAGCATTGTGGTTAATTTGAAGACAAATAATTACTAATAATATCAGATCAATTTAACACATTTTATAGTGTTTAAAATCGCATAGATTTACCCCCCAAAGCATTGCAGAAGATACAAAATAGCTGCAGATTTTGCCTGGGCCTGCTAATGAGTTATAAAATCACTAATACTGGTCTTTTTACATCAGAAAAGATGATGTGGCCTTCATCTCTGAGCTTATTTTCCTCCCACACTAATGTTACTTTTGTGGAGGCACCCGGTGATAAGAGGCAACATCTGTTTGGTTCTATAGTACAAGTAGGCCCTGCATGGGGCTGAGTGCGTGCAGGCCCTGGCTCACCATTGTTCCGTCCACTTCTCTTTATCCTCATGTCTGCTCCATTTGTCACATACCATCCGCCCAACAGCTGACACTTTCTAGCCCTTTATACACCTAAGCTTAATTGTCAATAGGATTTTTCTCTCTTTTTTCCTCCTCCTCTTCCCAACTTCAAGTAGAACGGATTTGATTTTGTTTTGATTTGCTAGGACAGCGCGCGCGCACGCACACACACACACACACACACACACACCCTTCGCTCTGAGATATAAGAGAGGTGGCTGACTGGCTCTTGTCATTCTCAGAGATCTCAAATCAGTGCGTGTAGATATCAAGGCTTTTGCCACCACACAGTCTTAGTGGCTATTCATAATTTCATTTTGCGGCGTTTATCATTTTCATTTTAAATTTCTGAACTATGGATATCTTGCCACAGGTAATGCTGAGTTTATTACTTCAAGCCTATATTCTTTGTTACATTAAAAGTGTGTCAATTCTTTACAGTAGTTGTTTTGCTATATTCTGTTCATTTTCTGAGAAATGGAAGCCAGCAGCCAAGTGGTGTCATTGAAATGCTTGGCGACAGGGTTTTATCCATTGCTTATGTGAGCTGTTCTGACTAAATTGTCTTGTGAGGTTGTGGGCCTGCAAAACAACAAAATGAGTAACATCTGATAGGGCTGGCTGTCTTTGTAACTCTTAGTAACTGCAGTGTGTGCACGTTTCCCTGTGATCTAATGCCTGATTGTGCTTATTCTCTCTCTCTGTCTCTTGCTCACTGTGTAGACCTCATGGAACAGAGACCATGATGATACAGCTTCTACACGCTCTGGGGGCACACCAGGACCATCAAGCGGAGGACACACATCACACAGCGGTGACAACAGTAGTGAACAAGGTAAGACTCTGAAACATCTTTTAACATGTAGGTAAAGAATAATTTACATATGATGGGTCATTACCTAAAAATAAAAGACTCATCCTTGTTCACTGTACACGTTGCTTAACACAGATTACTCAGCCCCTAAGTTAATAAACGGACATAAAATATTGAGTTGAAATGACTTCATGTGGGAAGGCACATGAAATTAGTACATCTGATTTGAAAAGTGTTTGTTCTGCAGATACATCCAGCTAGGACCATTGTTAAAACTAAAGTTAAGCATATGGATGGAGAGAGTTAAAGCAGATGTTTATGCGGTTGCTGGCTGGTGGTGTGGAATAGATCCATCAGCTGGTTGTGATAAGTCTGCATTAATGAGCCCTCCTCTGGGCTCATCTGGGCAGGTTGTCTTAAGAAAGCCGCTAGTGATGACAGTCTAACAGAACCTCTTTTACACTGATGGAGCTTTATATGCTCTGTTATATTCCAGTCCAAGATTTTCGAATGTGCAAAGAGAAAAGGATAGACGTCAAACTGAAGAAAAAATCTTGGATATCTCCCTGTTAAGGTTTCCCTCTCAAGGGAATAAAAGCTAATAATAGCCAATTTCACTCACCTCATCATGTCAGAGAAATTCAAATTGTAGCAGAATCTTTTGTGCTTTCATTGGCTACTTGCAACATTCAGCCAATGACAGCAGGCATGGGAGGTGCCAGATAAAGCAGTGGAGGAGGGTTTCAAACATACTGTAGGCAAAAAGCAACTTCATTTATTATTGAACGGGATGTCAAGGCAGCAGTTTGAGGGCTGCAGAGCCAGCAGGCAAAGTAGGATGAGAGTAGAAAGGACCATATTATGTTCCAGATGACTGAGCAACAATTTATATACCAGCGCCAGTTTTCTCCCTCCACAGAGAAGGAGAGCAATAAGAGCAAGAGAGGCCGGTCCGGCCACATCAGTCAGATGGCTGATGACTAATAGGTCGGGTTGCTCGCCACACTCTGATTGGATGCCTTAATGAGCACATTTTGTGCCGAGTTTGGGCTCCTGCTTATGGTGACCTTTGCTCTTTATTGACCAAAGTGACACGTTATTTTTCACATACTTTCAATTATCACCAGGCTTTTAATGTTCCCCTCCCTTCATGTTCCCTCACCCCAGTATTTTGGATGTGTGTTTGTTGTACCATGCACTAGTGAAAAGGGCCGTGGAGAGGCTGAGATATAAACCTGGATGTGAATTTGTTCAGCATGACGCCTGACCCAAGCACTTAAGCCTTTCAGTCTCATTCATGCTGATGGCGGTTTAGTGGAGGTATTATGGTAATGTGGGTTAATTGGCGATTGTATTAAGCAGTGCTGTTAACTGCATTAGCATGTTCAGTAAGAAGTCACTTTATAATCCCAATAAACTCACTGTTATCCTGTTGGCCAAGAAACTCATGCTAATCTGTTTCAAACTGCTGTTCTCAGCCTCATTCTGTTTAAAGGATGATTTTGCTTTAAAATGATCATCTTGGCACCTTTTTGCCCTAAAATACTGAAAAGCAGGGGCTCGTTCCCTACTTTGGTTTTGATTCTGTATTATTGAAAGTATTGTGTCAAAAACCTGAACAAAATGAGAATGGCTTTTATGCAATAGCAGTGTCGCTGGATCATAACAAACACTATAGCCATTCAAACAAATAGGAATATTGTGCCCACATGCATAACATTGTACATCTGTAATCCATCAATACATATATTGGCACCATTGCTGATGGTTCTAGTGGTTACCATCCACACCATGTTTTCCATACCGCACCTAAATAGCATCTTATTCTGAATAAGGAAAGCATTGTCCTTGCTTGTGACTCTGCACCCTTCAAAGTGTGAGCCCCTTTAAGGGTGGTGGATGGGGGTTTACTCCTTCTCTGCTCACAGAAACTTTTTCAGTAGAGTCCAGCAGAGACCCTGCCTAGCCCATCTCTAATTAGACCCCATCTATTAGCATAGCCTGTTTGGACAACATTGAATATACATGCCTTTGTTTAACAGCTGCCATCTCATGAGACATATTCTGGAATTGCATCTTGAAGCCATCTTCAGAGAGTTAAAAGAAAACAATTCATTATTATGGCCTCCAAGTCCCTGACTGTTGAGTATCACTCACTCTGGGCTCTTGGCAAAGCCAGAGCCTGCCCAAGATTGAAAGAGACACCCCTGGGCTACAGGGAGAACGCAAGTAATCTCAAGCTCTACAAAAAATGGGCAGGGCTCATGGAAAATGACACTCACTCACACACAGAGATCATGCTGAGTGTTTTTAAAGGCTTTGGGTTTCCTCTGCCTCATCAAAGGGTCCAGGAACAAGGTGATGACTACAGGAGTCAGATATGTATCAGCAATTACCAAGACCAATTTGCGAACGACCCTATGTGTGCCATGTCAAATATATCCTGTGAGGCTCTTGTTATTGTCTGCAATTTACATGCAGAGCTGTGGAGTCAGATAATGTGCTGTGGTAAGAATGGGGAAACTTAAAGCTCATGTGAGTTATTCAAAGTAAGTTAAGAAGTTTGTTTACTTTGACTGAACATGACCATAATGACTGTTGACAAATACAATGCTTGGTTGCAGTGTAAAGAGGTCAGACTACAGTAAAGTGACCCAAATACGTGAGCAACTTGGAAAGTGCATCTACAGTCCAGAATGTACTGCACTCTGCTGTGAATGTCACTTTTCTGTTTGAAGGATTTCTTTAGTCTGTGTAGTGAAAAGCTGGAACTGAATTCCACTGCATCAAACTGATCATTATTTTTTTTAGATTAATTGCAGTGAGTGCTGTTGTCATCATTGACATAATGGTAAGTTTGCTTCCAGCCTGTGAAGGTCAGTCTGAGCCAAAATTCTCATTGGCTCGCAGCCACTGTCCCTGCTCTGCGATTGGCTGGCTTTTAAGACTGACCAGCAGATAGGATGTCAGTAAACTCCAGAGTCTGGATCTGCCCACTCATCCCCCGCCTCCCGTGTTTGTCAAAGTCACCCGTTAATTGGAACGATTGTCCAGCAGACTGGAAGAACTCTGCCCCTTTTTCTCTCTCTTAGACTGAGAGTGCCCACCCGCATGCCATCACATTTCTCATGTGCTATTTTCAGTGCTCTCCTCAATTGCTGAGTGCACTACAACGCCGATCACTTTCCCTTTTGATTTTACAGCAGGGTCCTGGCTTTGTTTAGCTCAAACACTTTGAGCTGTTAAGAGAAAGCCTCTCTATTCTCCTGTTTCTTATTCTCCTCAATCTTTGACTTTATTTTTGAGTTTAATTGTGTGTGTGTTGTGCTTCAAAGAGCTAGGGGAGCTCTGTGTTGTCATTCAGGTGTAGTCAGTCAGCGGTTGTTGCTGCCTTGCTGTAGTCTCTGTGCATGCAAAATGTGTTGCATGCAGGAGGGGGAGGTTGAACATTCTCCGCTGCCTGTGTATTAGTGGCAATGCGTTGGTGGAGTAATCTGGTTAAATCACAGGCATAATGGCTGATAAAAGGTGTGTGGTTTTTATAGTGCAGAGATCTGAGGCCGGTACCGGGAGGCCCGGGCCGCCCCTGCTGTGTTTCTCTCTTGTTTACATCACACACACACAGAAGAAGCTGAGAAAGAGAGAAAGGTATAGAGAAAAAGGAAGACAATGGAAGGAAAAAGAGGAAAGAAAGCAAGGTGCCGTTTCCTGTAAATGCGAGCGAACATTTGGGAATGCACGTTTCACAGGGACTGAAATATCAAATAGCAGTTTTTATATCACACAGTGCAAGATGTTCTTTTTTCCAGGCCCTATGCATGATGCTCTCATAAATTTCACATTGTGCCTGCAAACGACTATATTTAGCCATTACAACAAAGTCATGGAGATTGCAGTCGGTGTCAGTGAAGGGCGAGGACAGAGGCGTATCCCCAGAAGACGCCTGCAAGTTTTGTTAGGTTACATAGGGGAGCAGCGCGGCTTCCAATACAAACACATATTTATGACCTCACTGAATCTCAGTTTAGATGCCACAACCAACAAGCAACTTGTTTCTCTGAAAACGATCACTGTCAATGGCTTTATTGGCCCCACTCCTGATAAGACCATATGTATGCTTAGTGGTCCCATGGTGAAAAAGGGGAAACAACACTAGTTCCCACAACGAGGGTCTGTTTGCCTTTGGGATTAGGCTGATGTCCTCTGTCCTGTGGGAACAAGAAAGGTGTAAAGGGAGAAAATGCAGGCAAACATTCCCCCTTCTCTTACAATATATCAGCTGTTTCTTCTGCTTTCCTAATCATTGTCTTTAACTAGCTTTCATAACCTGATTGAGCACCTTGTCTCTTGCCAGATAATACTCATAAAGCTGGTATGATAAAATGTCACTTTTGTGTTTGCTCTTCTGTTTGCTCTGGGATTTAACTACTGCTGAAGTACTTTTCTTCACCCTCCACACTGACCGTGTGTACTTAGGACAAGGCTGCCTATAGTGCCGTTGACATCTTTCTCTTGCCATCTTGGTTGTTTCTTTTTCTTTCTCTGATATTACAGTTCAGTTTTACAAGATAAGCTGCATTTTATGTTTGAAATACAGTTCTCATCATCTTAAACTAGAAGTGTATAATTTCTGCACCACTGTAAATGGACAACCCCACTGGGTAGAAGATTATAACACTATCTTAACAAATGGTTTGAATTTGAAGTGGACTGACTGTTAGATGAGCAATGGAAGTCGGAGGCGAGTGTTCAAAACTTAATGTGTTTTTTGGGGATTCTGTTTTTTGGTGGTACTAGAGCCGAAATTACTCACCTTTGTGGTTGTTTTGTCCCAGTGAGCGAGAGGTTTGGGTTGAACTCATTTGCTGTGTAATGTTCAGTTTAAGCGGGAAGCATATGTTAAATTTAGATCAAATGCTATAATTGTGGTGTGTTGATAAAGACATCTTTGCATCTGTCTCCATGTGTACAGGAAGTCCTTCTTAACCAACCCCTTTTCTTGCCAAAACCAGATTTTTGGTGTTTGCTGAATATCCCCTTCACAACATCTAATTGTCATCATTGATCATCTGCTTGTATGGTTGGAAAACTTTTAGATAGAAAACGTTTATCCTTTGTACTCTTTATTAGGCATTTGGTTAGCAAGCCATACTTTACAAACATATTATTATTATTGACAAATCAACTATTATATCATAGTTGATTTGTCAAATACATGGTCATTGTTGTCAGGGGTCAATTTTTGTGCACAATCCTTGTTGTTTTTCCTAGATCTGCTCCTAATGGCTGGGAAAACCCTTGGCTCCGTTTAAAAAATCCCCGCAACATGCCCTGGCATCTGATCTGGGCCATGGAGGTTCATGTGAATTTGATGCAGCTCATCACTGATGTGTCACATCGCATTATGTCTGCCTGTAGAAGACCTGAGTGCACATTACTCAGCATGGCCCGAGAGAAGAAGCGCAGCCCCACTGGGTGTTTATCAGATACACCATATACAAGTTTGCAGGAAAGAGCTGATATCACCCAAAGAGATACACTATCACTGCTTGATAGAAAGGGTGAGAAGGCCATGGTGGGGAGGCAGAGAGGAAGAGAATGGAAAGGGAGGGAGAAGTTGAGGAAAGTTGAGAAGGAAGTCTGAGGAACACTGAGTGTTGGTAAACAAACAGGCTTTAACTCTTTGTTCATTAGACAGATGCTCTTGTTTGGCTGTATTTGGCTGTATTCTTAAGTTTATTTAGGCCATTGATAAAGAGATTAGCAAAGTTGTCCAATGCCAAAGGATGTGTCTGTCTGTCGTTGACAGTTCTCTTTTACAGTGTCCCTGTTGACCTGTAGGACACAATTTTGTCTGCTACAATGAACACCTGATAGATTTCTTCCAAATACATTTAGATTAAAGAGTGTAAATCTGCAGCAAGCAAAGCATTATGCCAGCAGGATAATCCTTCTGTGATCTGTAGGGATGTACATTCTTTCTTTAAACAGGAGGCCAGTCCTTTTTATTAGTGGTATCGCAGTGGGTTTGAGTCAAGCTTAAAGCCACAAACAGTATTGTGCTAATTTTAGCACCCAAAGAGGATGAGGATGAGTGGCCTGCTGTTAGTTTGCCATATGCTGCCCTGCCGATAATACTGCATGAGGAATATTTTCCTGCTGATAGCAACTGGGTATGTGTGAGGTCCTGGGACTGTTACAAAGGGATGTGAGCAGTTTGCGAGAGATATACTGAGGATATGTTTGCTAACTTTTCGTATGCTTTGTTAAACTGTATTATTGATAGACCTATGCTGCATTTCTTAAATTGTATTTCTTTCTTGATCGTAGAGACAATTGGTCAGAATTGGTGCTACAATATATTTAGGCTTAATACATGTCAGAGACTCCATCACAAAGACCATTAATGAATAAAGACTAACAAAGAACTAAAGAATTTACCAGGAATGTTTGGAGATAACACCCCAGAAAGCAATTTCATGCAAGCAAACACCACCAAAGCTCCATATTTGGGGAATTTGGCTTCCCCTGCACTGTATGCTAAAGCTATTTGACCTTTGTATTTGTCACCAGAGGCCGCTCACAGAGAGGGATTATTTGCTGGGGTGCTGGAGGTTTGGAGTGGCAGTGGACGGTGGTGTGAGCAGATGGAGGCTGGTGCAAAAAGGTTTGGGGGGGAGGGCTGTGTTAACAACAGACCGAAAGCTTGACCCAGGACTGACCCTTACTAAACCATCCCCTCCCAGAGCCCAGCCCCAGTCTTTTGACATGGATACCTGCTGAAGAGATTTAAGGGGAAAGATAAAGACCTTCTCAAGCGTTTTTTTTAATCTCAAGTGATTTAAGGAGTAAAAGAGAGATAACAAACAAACAAAATTGTGTATGCATTTAAAGGGTATGTATGTGTATGGAGAGAGAGAGTGTTTGATTGAATGTGTGCTTGAGAGAGAGTAAATGCATGTGTGTTTTTGTGAGTTGTAACCCAATCACCTCTCGTGCCCTGAGAACCAGAAGGAGTCAAAGAATGGCAGGAACCAGAAAGATTTCCATGCTGATAACCTAAATATGTAAAGGTTCTGACTAAAAAAGCTGTCCCAGCTCTTTGTGAATATATGTGTAAGTGTGCGTGTGTTTGTGTTTTGTAGTCTCAATAGAGCAGTGCTCAGTCGAGTTTTAATGGTATCGCCCATGCCCAGTCACCCCTGCTCTGTTGCTGTCAGGAAGCAGACGTTCAGCCCAGCTCTGTTTCCATCACTTCCAGCCCTGAGTCTTATCTCTCTGTTTCACCAAAAGCTGATAGAACTACAATTCCCTCACATTCCCTCTGTTCCACTTCCTGTGGCCCCAGTAAGTCAAAACAGAGGCCTTTTTATGCCCAATGCAGTATGTATAGGAATAATTCATCTGCCCCTTTGCTACCCAATTTATAGCTTATTTATTTAAATAAGCTTATGCCCAATTTAATTTTTTATTTTTTTATTTATAGCTATTTAAATATAACATTTCCAAAACGTGAAAATGAAGCATGAAATGATTGGAAAAACATATATTTTCTGTTTGCTGGCTTTGACGTCACAGTTTAGGGTAATCGCTGGTATAAGGCCATAGACTTTAAGTGTTCTTGTGGTGCCTGTAGACAATCAGTATTGTCAGCCAAGCAACTGTTGAGATGGGAATGCTTCCTTGGTTGAAACGGAGTCCTTCGTTTAATTCAATGCAGTATTTATAGGAATAACTCAGCTGCTACTTTGAATGAAGAGCAACCTACCACAGACAGAAAGATGTTACAGTTCATCCTTTGGATGACTTAATTTTTACTCCATCTTTTTAGTCACAACAGTGCCACCCCCTTACCTTATAAGTAGGGCTTATCATGTGTAATTCCACAATACAATTCACTCTCCATGTTAACTTCATTTAACAAGCGTAGGAGAAGCCAAGTGGCCTATTATTAGTACCTTTATATTATCTACTGTACTTCAACCCAATGGATGGTGATATGCAGCAGTGGGGAAAAATCCCTGTGCATTAGAGCACTTATCTCAGCCTGTGTCATTTAGATAGCCACCATGTGGAAAATTATCTGCCAGAAGCCAATAATGAAGACTGCCGCAGTTAACCACGCAGCCCTGGTACCATTTTGCTTATTACCAAAATATACTATAAGGAACAATACAAAAAAGAGGCGTTTGTTTCCAAAAGACAGGCCTCTGTCTGTTACCAGTCTCAAAAGTCAGGGGACGGGTGTTATATTTTTGTTAGGGTGCATGTGTATTGTTTTAGATTCATCTAAAGAAGATGAGAGCTTTAAAACATCCTTTAGCAGATGAGTTGAATTCTGTTGTTGCAAGCCTGCAAGAGCTCTTAGCTTTTGTTGCGAGTCATGTTCCTTTTATAAAAAACACTCTCCTTTCAGCCATCCGGTGTGCTTGGATATTGAACAAAGCTGGCCCTGGAGAAGGTGTCAAAAGCTGTCTGAGAGAGAGAGAACAGAGTATGTATACTCTTTGTGAGTGTGTGTTGCCTCGGTGGAATCAGAGAGCTCTTAAGTGTTACCATTTGAACCTTCCCAGACTGCCTTTCTGCCCTCACCTTATATCTTAAGATTAAAAAAAAATTACAAAGGAGAAAAATCAATAGTTACACAGTAAAAGTTCTTGACATGAAAGGGTAAACTCTAGGCCCTTCACTTTCATTTGACCATTTCCCCCCTAGACACACAGACCGGAAGAAGAATGAAAACAGAAGGTGGGGGCAAGAGTGAGAGAGAGGGATTGCAGTTTTAATGCTGTGTTTGTGCCCCTGGGCCCCAGTATGCTTTCCAATGTGTCGGGGGCTTCAGTGGAAGTGACCCCTGCACAGACACGGACGAAAGCAAGACGTAACATTTGCAATGACATTTTTGCTATCACCTGTGGGTATGTCAACAGCCTGAACCCGGAGACCTGGGAATATGCATGAGGAACTCCCAGCTAGGGTGACTCAATTTAATTAGGGGCATTATAGCCATATTATACCCTTATTACTCTCTCTGTTAGCCCTGCTGTGAGGCAATAACAGAGATGCAGAATATACGAAATATGTAGTTGTAATTACATATTTTTTTCCCACAAATTACAGATCTGTCACTGTCATCATATGCACAAGGAAAGAAAAGACAAAAATGTCTATTTAAGATGCCTGCAGTTATTTATCATTTAACTCAAATTTATAATTTATCATCATATTAAATGTCATTATTTACTGTAATTATTTAAAATGAATGCTGGGTAATTACGTATTGTAATTATGACTCTCAGCAGATCAGTATTTACAGTGCTAGTATTTTTTTCTTCATAATTACAAATCAGGGGGAAAGTATTTATCTTAGAAAGTTGAGGGTAAATACAAATATGCACAGCTGTGCAGGGAAACATCACATCACACAAGCAATTAAATCTCAAAGATATATCTATAAATCTGCCATATTGCCACCATGTTGCATCTCATTAAACCCTCTGCTTTTATATTTATATCTGAAGTCAGAAACCAGAAGATCTAGGCATAATTCCACAGACGAGCTAGTGATTGCAGTCAGCAGACCGCTACTAACGTTTGTATGTATTTTAGGAACAGAAAATGCATGGCGGGGCACTGCATGCACAGCAGGCTAACTGCAGCTCTGAGTGTCTTTCGTTGGGATTCATACTGCAGGAATTCCTGCATGTTCGGAATATTTTAAGGTGGGAGGAGCTTGTGACCCATGCAAAGGGAACCCCTGCTGCCTGGTCCATTCTAACCATGTGAATGGCCTGAATACAATGAACCAAGCTTTATCTTTTCTTCCTCAAACCCCCCTTCTCTTTCCCTCACTCTCTTTATGTGCAACTCTGTGTTTGAGAGAATGAAGAGTGTGTGAACGTGTGCGAATGTGTGCATAGTGAAAAGAAGGTGGATGGCAGGTCCTTAAGACTGAGGTTTTGCTGGACCAGAAAAGCCATAGTAGAGTGGTATGAGTGTTTGTTTGAATGCTAAGGAAGAGTGAGAGACCAACACAGGTCACCTGACTGCATCTGCGGGAAAAGGCTTGAGGTGCTCTAGAAATCATCCATGTACCAAATGTGGTGTAAAGCAAAAGCCAATCTGTTTCCACAGCTTGGCCCCATCTATCAGGCCATGGCCAATAAAATTTTAGCAAAATACTCCTTAAAATTATTTTAAAGGGCAAGACGCTGTACTGTGCAGTATGATCATATGATGACTTATAACCCCTGGCTGGAATATTAAAATTAAACTTAATTAAACTCAATAAAAACAATATTACACTCTATCTAACATTGTTTGGTATATTTAAAAAAAACATGTCAAGTCATCCTTTTCATAGCATTTAAATAAGCGTTTGACATTGTGACACGGCAATGTGCTCAATGAATCAGAAATGCTACCCTGCTAATTTGTAAACCAGCAAGAAAAATGACTGACACTTTGGAGTTGTGCACACGCAAGGCAAGAGAAACAGGTAGTGCCCTTTCTCAGTAATCAGATCATAACAGATTAGCCCACATCTGTCTGATAATGTCAGAGAGTGCCTTGAGTAAGTAAGAGAAAGTGGTGGAGAGAGATGGAGAGAGACGGACAGCTGGAAAGATAGAGAGAGCAGGAGATAGGTATTGAGATGGAACGGTTGAACCAATCAGAAGAGCTGGCTGACAAAGGCATGTTAGGAGCTAACCTGATTTTAACAGCAGCAGCAGCCAGGCAACTAGAGCATCACGGACTGTTCTTACACGCAGATGTGTGTATGTGTGTGTACGAGGGGGTCATAAAAAATTCTCTCCCTGGTTAGCCGCAGGGCATCCTCCTCAGCCTCTGGCCTGCTCCAGTCACTGGCCTGCTCTCTAATTGCTGCATAGACTCCACCACACATGGCCAGATGAGATGACATTTTCCCTCTCTGTCAGTGGCGAACCGGAGTGCACCCCCCCCTCCGCGCTAGTTGCTAAGACGCTGTCATAACCCATTAGCAGTTGGCCAAAGTTCGCCCATGGCATTTCCTCATGGCATCAGCGAAAAGGCGCATAAATCTGCCAGTGGAGCCTGCTGCTGGACTAATGAGGCTGTGAGCTTGTTTATGGACTAGCATCATTTTTATGATTATTTCCACCTTTTTAGACTCGCCGCCATCATTTGTCTTTATTTGGTGCAGGAAGAGTGCAGAAGCTTGGCGACAGGATGACATTTTGACACAAACAGACGGCATCATATGCCTGTGACGACACGGAAATGCTAAAATAGAGGTGAAATCAGCCCCCGACTCCACTAATGTAAATCCATATCAAATGCCACTATCTATCTATCTACTAAGGTTTAGTGCTGTCTATGTAACAGGACTAGACGTTAGTAAACAGAAAAAGGTGGTATGGGCCTGGTCCACACCTGCTTAGCCAATCAGAAACCAGCCGATTAGAAATTTTTGTCTGTAAATTAGAATCTGCTAATTTTGATGGCAAGGAACTGGACTTATGTGTGTTTGAAAATGGCTAAATTTAGAAAAGAAAAAGCTTTTGTTTACACAATGTAAATTTGACAATGAGCATTATTTTTATGATTATTTCCATTTCTTCAGACCCAACGGTGCAGAAGCTCAGCATTAGGATGACATTTTGATACAAACAAGCTCTACAGATACTGCTGTATGCCTGCGCTGACACTCCGATTTATAATGTATAAAAAGAAGCTAAATTACCACCAGATGAATCAGTATCAAATTGCATTAAAATGGAAATACTAACAAAATTGGCAGACTTAGTCCCTCCTGTCACTCTATCTGTCCTAAAGGTCCAGGCTTTCAGAGGTCAGTTGTTAGGGAAAAATATTGGGGATGAAAGGTTAAATACTTCAAAGCGGATAAAGGAGGCAGAAGAGAAAAACTCAAGAGAATGCACATGCAACAGTTACCTTAGACATCACTCAAACCACCCCTGC
>JAZGTJ010000564.1:0-45468 GCA_036877575.1 Botia almorhae | reverse complement strand
TCTGATATCTAGTGTTTGCTTCTGTTTTGCTAACTCACATGGGACAAGCCCTGGGTTTATTATTTTAGGCTTTGTTGAACACGAACTGGTCTTTACACCGGATTTGGAGCATTTGCTTCTAATGAAAATGGTGTCTTAGATTACAAACCAGCGATGCCATTACCTTCTCAGATGGGAGCAGGGAAGTTCTATTTGCCTAAAAACAGTAGGAAGACAAACACCCTTTAAGCCAGGGTTGTTTTTGGCAAAAGTTAGTGATGTATTTGAAGCTTGCCTTTAATGTCTTATAGTGTGTATGTTGTTTTTTGTGTCTGCATGTGTTGGGGGAGGGCTATCCGGCTTTGGTCAGTTTCTCAATAAGTAAATGATTCAAGGAAAGTGCCCTTGTGTAAAAGCTAAATAGTATCTTCATAAGTCTTTACTCACAGAGTCTCAACCTTTTCTGGGGCTTCCCTCCAAGGCGTAGAGGGTTAGCAGAGTGTTTTATATGGGATGTAGAAAGCCTTCGCTCTCCTAATGGTGTATATTATTCAGGTGCCCGCAAGGCATGCTTTCAGGAATTCTTTTGCCTGAGGTAATGGGGAGCAAAGACTCTTTTAGACCCTTGATTATTCTATTGATGCACAAAGCTGGGAAAAAAATTATCTCCAACTGGATTACTGCAGACATTTCCATTAATTATCAATGATACAGGTACCTTATGTCGCCAGCTGAAAGCTAGGGCGAGAGAAGGAGTTAACCCCACATAATCTCTCTGTGCGAATAGTGCTGAGGCTTATGGAAGTACTTTATACGTAATCAATAAGTTACTTTCTCCATTCCCGCACCTCCACTATTGAAACAGCCATATGCAGTGATTTACCTTGCTTGTGCTTCTTTTATGGCTATTATATGAGTAATAGTTTCATAATAGCAATTATAAGTAGTCTTCTCAGTGGTATGCTTTGGTTCTCATTGGTGGAAAAAGCATAACATAATTGTTGATCTGAATAAAATCTGCATGCACCAACAGACATGAAGCTCAGAAGGCAGTGTAAGCTATCTCATCTCCTCTGGTATGTTGAACTGCCCATAATGAAGCCTTATCGAGCACCCACAGGTTGATGCGAGAACCCATGCAGCATTGTTATTAAAATACAGCGCTTTGAAAATTGGGTGTTTTGTGCGGTAGACATATTTACCCCCCCTACCATTCACCCTTTTTTATAGCGTGTAACTCCCCCACCTGAGGTAAAAAGGCACCAGGGCGAGCTTCAATCAATATTTCCCTGGGATAATGAAGACTAAATCTCTCTGTCATTCTCAATTCTTTGGTGACTCACTGTGTTGGAAGGCAGGGGGGAAATGCAACCTTACAAGTCCATTGTATTCCCTCTCTCTGGCACTCAGAGCATTTTGTGGGGGATGAGAAAGGGGGGTTATTTATAAAAGTATTAAAAATGAATGCATTCAGATGTGATGCTTCAAAGCTATACTGAAGCACCATTGTTGCTGGCTTACTGTGTTGCCTAGTTTTGGAAAAAAATGCTAAAAACCCTGTTTGTGTGTTTATGGCCCTGCATACACCTGGTTTTAACGTCAGTTTCAGGCCACTGGGTCCAAAATGCTTTGAGATCTGATCACTCAAATCACAGAAGCAGACAGGACTAGATGTAAATAAGACTTCTGTTAGCAGTCAGATGTTAAGGAACTGGGTCCACTGACGTCCTGTTTGTATGTGCTGTTTCAACAGGTGATGGGCTGGACAACAGTGTGGCGTCGCCCAGCACAGGAGACGATGATGACCCCGACAAGGAGAAAAAGAGGAATAAAAAACGTGGTATCTTCCCTAAAGTGGCGACCAACATCATGAGGGCATGGCTCTTCCAGCATTTGACAGTGAGTTTCGCCACTTTTTCTTTCAGTCTTTTACAGCTAATACCACAAGCTGCTCTTCAAAGTAACCCAAATGGTTAAATGCTGCGCTGATGCTGCACACATGCTCCTTTACATACACACATTCACTTTATCTTCTTCAGCCTTAACCGCACACACTCAATAAGTTTTAAGCCAAAGAAACACAGCCTCCAGCTAAAGACAGCAAAGATACGTGTTACAGAAGTAAGCCACCATTTTCCTTTCTTTCCTGCTGGTATTTGTGAAGAGTTTTAGGAATTCCCCCAAAAATGTGTGTCAGGGTGTCAGCAGTATTAAAAATGATCACACTGCTCAGAATGTGCACAGTGTGGCACACTTAGCCCTCCAGTATGAGGCTTAAAAGCATGAATGTCACTGCATTACACAAAATATTAAACCAAGTGTAGTGTAGTAGTATATTAAAGGGAAAGGGATGCTTTTCAAGCAGTCACCTGGACACCTGCGTAAACTTGAGGGAACTAACTTCATCCACTGAAAATTATCTTGACACTAGTTGAAAGTTAAACAAAAAAATGTTGAGGAAAGTATGAAGTGTTAAGCTGTTAACTGCAAAGGCCTCAATAATTTATGTTATGTTATGCTAATACAATCCCATGCATACTTTTTTGTGTGGATTAGGTGTCCATATACTGAGGCTACTGTATATCTAGATTACACAGTCAGAGACAGTACTGGGTTAGCTGGTGTGGCGAGTGGAGTATGTTTCTCAAGATGGTGGTTTTCTCTCGTACTGTGGCTGTCCACACCTGCCATAGAAAAGTGATAGAGCAGCAGGGGCCATTGATGTGGTCGACTCTTCCCCTTGCTTTGATGGATTTCACTTCCTCTATTTCATTTACCACAAAGTAATCTGAGTGCTGTCAAGACACCACTTAATTCCATATATCTACTCTTCTTTTAGACTTAACACACTTCTAAAAGTCTCATAAACACACACTCTGAGCAACTGTATGGCTCATAATAAGGATGTATCTTAATTAAAGACAGTAAAATGTTCATGTAGTTGTATTAAATAAATATATTATTTAAGTTTTCACTCTATATGTGGATTGCTTTATGATTGTGGCTGAAGTAGTTATTAGAGGCCAGCAGTGTTGTGTTTTAGGTGTGGAAAAGAAATGTGTTTCTACACAAACTGGAGTCAAAAGGGAGCCCATTTGATCAGTGCCAAAAGCCCCCATATGCTTACCCCTCCTCATTCCCACATCTGTGGCATGGAAACTATACCCAAACCCCCCAGAACCTTCACTTGCCCCAAGCATGCCCCCAACACACACACACAGTCACACACACAACCTCTCAAAGCCTCCACCGACTATCACCTTTAGGGGTCAAAGGAGAAAAATGTGTAAAAATAAAGCCTTTTTGCTGGTTCACACACACAAACAGACCCACAAACAACAGTGTAGAATATCCACAAGAGCAAAGAGAGATGCAAGCTTAGTTTCCTGTTTGTCTTGTCTATTTTTATATTAGATGTATGGCGGGTTAGGTGGAGAAACAAAAGGCACATTCACACTGAAATCACTGGAGGTTATTTAGAGTCTGTACTGGTTGTTGAGTCATTGCAATAAGGCGTTCCTACTCAACTGCAGTATCCAACTGTATCAGGTCATGAATCACTGTCTGCACTTCCATTAGTAGTAGCCCCACTGTGCTTATTTGCATAAATTTGAACTGTCAGTGTCAAACAATCCTCAAATGTAAAGAAAAAAAATAAAAAGGCAAAGACAGAAATAAACCAATAACATGGCAATAACTGCTAAGAGTGTCTGGGGAGAAAAAAAGGGGATTGACTAAGATAGTAAGCATGTTGATATTAATACTGAGATGGACTGATGCTATGGTCAGGTAAATGGAGCATAAATACGGTTTTAATGTTTAAATTTAGTCTCTGCTTTAAGTAGACCTACACCTAACTCTGGAAATTAGACTAGTTTCATTCCCTCCTTCAGGCACCTCACACTGACATGTCAGCATTTGTGTGGGAAACAAAACAACACACAGCACGTGAGGCACGGTTGACTGACCTCACAGACAATGAAGTCGTCTCGCCTTCCGCCTCCAACCAGCTTTTACTCAAAGGATGTTAGAAAGTCTCAACCATGCCCAAAAAGAAGCGGCAGAGCATACGAGAGTGCAAGACTGATGGGAGAGGTAGTTGCCGAACCCCTGATGTCCTTCTTCCTCTGAATCGATGTGTAAAGGAACAGTCGTCAGGTCTGGTCCTTGGAGATAAAGATGGCAGCAATTAGCAAGCGGCACAAACAACACACACAGCCAGCAAATATGGATTGTATATGCGGTGCAGTTCACAGCCTAACCGCGCTCTTCGCGTGTCCCATGAATCAGCCAGGGAAACGGAAATGTGAGGTGGGTGGTGGCACAAGATTATTCTGAGAAACCATTCGGTGAAGAAAAGGAGGAGAGGAAAACAATAAGCAGAGAGATGTACAGAGGATACTTTGTATGCGGTATGAAGTAGCAACACCCTGAAGCTGCTCTTTAATCAGTTGTTTTCGGCCCCCGGTTATTAGCGCCTTGCAGAGTGAGTGGAAGAGGGCGGTTTGTAGGTCTGAGAATAGCTCTAGAACAAGAAGTAGAGATGCTAGCTAATTACTTGCCACTCACAACATTTCAGCATGCTGTAAAGCCAACACAAACACAATCCAATAAATTTTGTGGCAAAGTTAAAAAAACAAGCGGCCCTAAACTTTACTGTTATTTTTCCTGCTTATACTGTTTGTTTTTTATATTATCTGAACAAAAATAGTGTAATTGTGCCAGGCTTCCTGGAGAGGAATGCTGGGTGCACTAGGCTGCTTTCCTGTTCCTGTGCCCGTGAAATTGGACTCTTTGCCACCCCCCTCTTTTCATTCCTCGCTCCCTCCTGATTTTCACCCTCTATCTCACAAACAGTATTTTCTTGTTTAATTTAACAAGAAATGAGTAATAAATGAAAGCCATTGCCCCAAATCCCGCTGTGCTTATGTTTTTGCACTCAGCTCCCTAGTGAAAGGGCAATTTGCAAAATTATGTGATAGAGTAATTAGATGAAAGCCAGGCCTCAGATTGTTGCTATGCAGTCACAGTGAGGCCTGATCCTGGAACAGCTGAATATTAGGTTGGTGCGCCAAGACTATGTGCTTCATCTTGTTTGTACACAGAACCAGAAAGCGGGAGGCAGCCTCCTTTGCAGCTCGTAAAATGCAAGCCACAGTGCAATGTGCAATCACCCATTTTCCTCCCCATTTTACATGCTCGTGTTCAAAATAAAACTGGAAAGCATAATCACTTTTAATGCAATTAGGCTCAAATTTAGCACTCTCTTTACACACATGCAGCAGTTCTGGTGGAGGCAACATTCTTGTTTTTGCTTTTTTGATGGAAGCACGTTTTGCCAAACCTCAACTGTGCTGCATCTTGAGCAGAACCAGGTGTGAAAAATGCTATAACTCATTTCTGCACTCAATGGACAGGCAGAGGGCCCTGAGCCTGTTGGACCAGCAGGAGTGGGGGTAGGGGGTGTGTGGGCTGTGTCTTCTCTGATGAGTTGGGCTGAATTTGTTGCCCCATAGTTTGGGGCTAGACTCGGGGGGAGAGTCAGGTTTGAGTTGGCCTGCTGATGATTTCTCGGCCAAAATTACAGATGTTCAGCATATGACCTCCCCGAGAAGTAGTGTTTGGAAAGCACAGAGGGGTTTTCAAGAGGCTGGACTTCTCAGTTTTACTTTAAAACAACACCGGCAGGGAGTCATACATTTGGAAAAGAGCAGTGCATTTTCCTACATGTCGATGTGAAGTCACTCTTTAAGTCCATTTTAATGTACTCCTAAATGTCTTCCACTTTTTTTAGAATTAAGCACCAAATATATGTGGTAGAGTGCAAGAGGAGCATACAATTTAAAGTTCTCTGAACAATTTCCAACAAGATACACAGATTTTTAAAGAATGATAAGAATGAAAAGCATTGTTATATTCATAGTATATAGTTTTATAGTATATTTAATAAGGTACGTAATTATATATACCTTATTTATAGTATAAGGTATATAGCATTACATACCTTAAAGTTGTCTGTAAAATGGTGTAAAAAAGTGTTGATATTGTTACATCAGTTAAATCCTGCCACTCATATCACCATAGCAACAGGGTGCCCTGACAGACTGGATGATATGCTGCCTTGACCAACTGTGGTTGTCATGCTAGTCTGTTATTTTCTTAAACTGAAAGTTTTGACTAACTTAAAATCATACAACTATCCCCTCAAATGCATAAAAATCATTGTAAATGACAAGTTTAAGACAATTTACCATTTTGGTAGTCAAAACCATTTTGTAAGAGTAGCAATTATTTTAACTGTCCTATAAAAACATAAACACGCTAAGAATTACCTTTGAATATGGCATCATAGCATCCATTTTGTATAGCCTTTAAACATGGCTGCCATTACAGCAAGTGAGACTCCCACCTCCCTCCTTTTTGTCAGTGAGAATGGCGTCCTTGCAAACAAAGTTTAGGCATGGTAACAGTTAGTAGAAAACCACTTTTAAATGGCTCTGTCAAAAAGTCACCCCAGTCATTAAAGGTGAGAGGTCAGCCAGGACTCAGATGCCATTAGACCGTTGTTGTTTATTGCTGAAGCCCTGGGATGTCAGCACACTGGTCACCCATGGCAACCCCAGCGGAGCACTCTGCCTTCAGCCTGGTGGGGAGTCCTACTTTTCACTCTTACCACGCAAGACCGAACCTCAAGAGGGCCATGTACAAACATAAATTAAATGACCACAGAAATACTGATCTAAACAATTTGTGCTCGCTGAGTATATATTCATTCATTCATCTACAACAAGATCAAAGGGTCTGTGCAGATTAATATTTGCTAATTTAATTTAGCAGCCTAAGGTCTCTGGTTATTTTTAAATTTCATTTAAGTAGTACTGAGTACTGGAGGTGCCATGAAATTAAGAAAGCTTCAAGAAATTTCTCAGTAAGGGTCAAGTGCTTCAACTGTGAACCATTGAAAACATTTGTTTTTCCTCTCTCCCTCAGAATTGTCTTTTCTGTTTTACTTTGTTCCTTTCAGTCAGTTAAGTCTCTACCTTCAGCTGCTGTAGTTTTTGGTCTTCGCTGTGTTTTTGTTTGAGAGAGAAAATACATGTTTATGTGTGTGAGAGAAACATTTGGAAGCAATGACTTGATGCTTTTTATAAAAGTTGGTGTCAAAGAAGAGGCAGCTGAGTCAATCTCAGGGCTTTGGCTGCCCATTGAGGCAGGATGCGCCCCCCTGCTCCCACATCTTGTAATGAAAACATCATCAATTACCCCACTGACAGGCCCCTGGGATGTGGGGCAGGCAACACTTTGGGGCTGGTCTTTGTGGACAGACATCCCCCACACCCCCACCTCTCACCCCCAGAGAGGCAAAGAGAGACAGGGTGGAAAAAGACTGTATATCCATCATTGGCAAAGCTTCCAGGGTGACAGCGTAAAAAGCCATTGGTGTGTCATGGGCAGAATGGATTGAATTGGCAAACTCCACATGGTGCAAGGAGAGGTGGTTGGTCACTGTTGACGTGGCCTTTCACAAGCCATCTGTGTCCTGATTAATGAGCGGCACGTCAGTGGGCTTTCTTCTAAACAATCCCACCATGGCGTCCCCAACATCAGCTGCACCTTTGCATTATATGCATCAGGCCTTGGAACAAAGAAAGAGTAGTGTTTAATCGACACCACTTGCTCTTTCTGCGTCTTAAGTCCTTCATAATGTCTCTGTAGGGCAGTTAAGTTTTACGTCATGTAACCTTTGAACTGTTGGAAAATGGCTGGTCCCGATGAGAGCTGTCCCTCAGTCGTACTCACCTATTCATCAACCTTACCACTCCCAAGAAGCTGACAACTTTATAATGCCCACAGGGTCAGCCATTGTTGCCACCAAACCAGTGCTGGTAAAGATAGTGTTCATGTACCTTACTTTTTACAAAAGCATATATGGGCCTCTCAAAACTCCACCCATCCAGCTTGTTAACATGCACTGTTAGCATATGCAGTTTCATTACATGTCAGTTAGGGATGGTTATATGATGACTTGCTATATCATAACAGTATTTTATTTCATTATCAGCCAAGCTAGCGGCTCTTGAGCATGAGACCATGCTAGACCTGTGCAGTCTTCCATCTGCATATGAGGTATGGTCTTAACGTGTGAAACTGTGCTGGCTAACTCTCACCAACCAGTTGTTGTGGTTTTGCCAAGCTAGGTGATGGTTCATTGGTTGCTTTCGATCATCGTAGATGCTTCATTCAGCTCCCATTTGTTAAGTTTTAAACCAAGCTCTGCTGTTTTATCCTAACTATGCTGTAATCGTCAGTGCTCTGGGACCTTTCTGCCTGCAGTCAGCAGCTCAATACCTTTTACTTACAGCCATTGCAGAGCATTCCCCTACAGAGCAGAACTCCAGCTGTCTGTCCCAGATACTCTTGGCTGACTGTTTGTGTGTGAATGTGCACGCCAGTGTATGCCTGATGGATTATATGGCAGAGGAGACGTGGTAATCAGTTTGCACGTTTGCTGAACTAATTTATCAATTCAGTTCTTCCTACTTGTAATCTCAGCCATGCGTGTTGCTCTGAGCTCATTGTGCTTTTCATCTGGGGACAAACAGTTCCTCAGGAAGAAACAGCACTACCCTCAGGCGTCTTGATGGGGCTTTTTTCCCCTCCGTCAGAGAAAGTCACAGAGAATCAACAGTGTATTTGTCTGGCAATGCGTCTGAAAAAGAAAACACACATGCATTATATTCCACATTAGTATCAGGCACACCCAGAATAGCACTGCTTCGTTTTGCGTTGCCCCATTACATTATGAAACTGAAGTAGGCAGAAAAAAACAAAAAATAAAACATTGGCAGGCATTTTATAGTCTATCAATAACTGTGCTGTCTTGAAAGGGATAAATTATTTTATGCCATCATGTGTAAGTGCATAAATTGTTAAATGGAGCTATCATGGCTTGCACCCTGAATCCAAGACCCTTTTAAAATGCTGTTGTTTTTGTTGTCATTGATTTCCCAAGGTGATGAACAAAGGGTGATGGACAAAGGGTGATGGACAAAGGGGAAATAGTCTTAGACACTTACCTTTTAGATTTGTCTTATTTGTCCTAACTTTATCCAGGAGCTAGCATTTATTCGACTACTGAATAGGATTCTTTCTATTTACAGTAGCTCTTATAGTGGATTTTGACCTTTACCTGCCATACATGAGTGCATGGTGTTTCCTGTCGCAATAAGGGATGCATGGCTGCATGGGAGCTATATTGAGAGCACCTGCTGATCCATGTCATCCCTATGGATATTGCCACATGCAGCCAGGGGATCACTCCTCTCTGTGTGAGGCATGTGCACTGTGTGTCTTGAACTAAACATGGCTGCAATTGTGTGGGATTAGTAAAAGAGAGAGTGTTGGTCCAGGGGTCTCTTTATTCTTCCTTCTCTTTGTTATCAGTGTTTTTTTACCTACCTGTGGTGAAGGAGGAAGCAAAGGCAAGGTGCTGCTCACTTATTTGTTACGACAGATTAAGTCATCGATTTGTATAAGCTGTGCTCCTGCTCAGACAGTGAGAGAGAGAGAGAAGAGGGGGGACAACAGCAAAGGAAGACCAGAGAGGAGCAGAGAACCATGTCTCTCTGTGTTCTTCATTCCCTTACTCAGACACTGCCTTTATAGCAGGCAGGGAATTGGCATAAGGGAGCAATTGTAAAATACCTTTACCTTCTTTTAACTCTTTTCCAACCATGACCAGGTTTCTCCTCTCCCTCAGGCTCTCCATTGAACATTAATTAAAATGGCAAGGGCAAAAGGGTAATTATGATAATAACATAATAATATCACACAGGTTATTAGAATTTTTTGTGGTCCCAAAATTGCTTCCTTTGAGTATCACATTTCAGTGGCATTAGCTTAAGGATAATATCCTTGAAAGTAAAGGCATTGGAATGGATTCTTTGGTCAAGGTGCAATATGGTAACCTGATTCTCTTAACATTTAATGCACCATGAGGTCCTGCTCCTGCCATTCTGGCCCCACCTTTAACAAACCCAGTGTTGGCTGCTGAGAGGCAGCGGGGTGGAGCAGCTTGTGTACCGAAGCATGCCTTAATAGTGCTGCTTTGCATTTCACTCCCATTCCTCTTGACAATAGCTAAAACAATCATTTGGGTTTTTATCAGCTTTAAACAAGGGCAAGCTACTGTGATTTTGAGCAGTGAGCCAAGCCTTTGGCTGGCACTCTCCAGAGCAGGGCCTTCTGAGACACTGCGTAACTCTCCATGATGCTACCTGCCGGACTGTGCTCAAATCGCCATTCCCGCAAATATTAATCTCCCCTGCCGAGTGCCAGCAGCCCACCTCCAGCTGCGGTTGGTGTGGTATGGCATGGTGCGGATGAATTGCTTTTGAATGTTCCCCCCTCAAATAGGCTGTAATTACAAGCCTAAAGAGGTTTAGTGGTCCAGTAAACTACATAATCACCCTTGAATTAGTCCGGGCTCATCAGCCGCAGTCCACCAAGCTCCAGTCAGTGTTTGCAGGCTGGCCCCCTTATTACTGTGTGACTGTGAACAGCAGGTGTGGAACAACACGCAACCCCTTTAAACACAGACTCCCCACGCTTCCACTGGGGTCTGTAATGAGACCAAATAAGAAGCTGCCTATTCTGTTGCGACTGTCTTCAGATCAGTGCCTGAACCTGGTTTACCATTTTATAGTGTCTTTTGGTGCTGTAAGCTATAGGCCACCCCATGAAAAATATAGCTCTCCCCTATGTAAAGCTATTCAAATAACAGCCACTGTCTTCAAATGAAGTGGCTTACAAATCCGGGTGTCCAGATATGTGTTATTTTCTTTTTTGCCTGTTGCACTTTGCATTTTTGAATGCAAACCCCATAGTAAAAATTTGATAATGTTGATTTAGTGCACACTGGGCTTGGAAGTTTACACAGATATGGATAGATCTAATTTGTATTCTAGCTTACACCCATCCTTTTATTTTAGATTTACAGTATGTCCTCAACTGCCTCAAAACCAAAGGCGCCTATTCCTTACCCAGAAGCACTTGTGTTACACCCTCTTCCCCTAACCAACAAAACATTTTTAACAAAGGAAGACTATTTAAAATGCTGGTATCAAATTGATTGACAATCAAATTGAATGTATCTTTTTTTATCAGAAGTAGGGATTAAAATAACAAAAAAAATGTTTCCAAGGGTGAAATTTCCCCAGCTTTAGCTTGTTGTAGTACAAGGATTTCTAAAAACGCTGTAAATAATTCATGTGCCAGCTTTGTGTTAACTTAGCTTGCTACAAACTTTAGAGGTGTCCCAATGAAGCATTTCCACTTTCTGTGAGCCAGCCAGTTACCAACCCCACTTGTTTTCCAAATCTGAGATATTTTTGTTGTTGTCTTATTGGTAAATCTGTCTTAGAAATAAATTGGGTTACAGAAGCTTTGCTGTTTTGTGTTTTCGTCTTCTCTGCCATCTTTCTCTTCAGTTTTCCATATGAAGCACATTTTTTCTTTAACGAAGGACAAAACTTCATGTTTATGTCACATACACAAAAGGAATTTAAAATGCTTTATATCTCAACTCTTCCTCTGCCAAGGCAAATCTCTAAGACCAAGAATGATTGTGCTATCTTGGGAAAATAGCACCTTGCTCTAATAGTAAATAACTTTGTAACAAAGCAGTGATTTTTCCTGATCTCTATCTTAGTGATGAAGACAACAACTACATAATTGTCTGGTGAAACAATAATGCTCTCAACCAAATATCAAGTGTAATCCTTCCTTCCCCACCCTACAGTTTTGGCTGGTTGCCGTAGGTGTCCCTATCTGCAAAAGAAGGCCCTAAGCTAAGATATGGCTCTGGAGAGAGTGCACTGTTAATGCTGTCAGAGCTGGAGTAGGTGGAGCACAAAACTATACACCTAATCCTGTTTTCCTCAGAGCAGAGCCACCAAAGAACTGTGGTCACGGCCCACTTGTAAAGTAGGGCTGGTTATGAGATAGGATGTTGAAATGAAACTTGGTCATGGTCACCCCTGAAACATTGCACATTATATGATTTCTCAAGAAGGTGGACACTTAATGAAGAAATTTGTTAGATGCAGCCACCTGGATCAGTTTGTATTTCCTGTGACTAATCATCTTCCTCTGTCTGCTGGAAGGCACGACTCTGGAAGCACGCCTCTTGTTATTGTGCCATACCTCCCCACTTTTTTCTATTATAGTAATAAGCACCATGTTCAGCACACACTTATTTTATTAAGTTAATCTTGTGTGGAAAGCTCCTTTAATCCAAATCACACAGGATACTGAGTAATGTTCCCTTAAATAGAACATAACGATAATAACGGTAATGCGGGTAATGAAGGCGGCAGAGTTGGGGGGGGGGGGGTCAGGGGAGCTTTGGCTGATTGTAATTAACTAGTTAAGTGGAACACAAAAAGACATGTCCACAGTGTTGGGGGAGGATGTGGCGTTAACCAATCCTAGGGATTGACAAGTAAAGAAATACAGCTGGGATTTTTTTGTGGGGGAAGCAAGATGATGACGAAAAAGCAGAGATAAAAGGAACTTCCAAAATAGTTCTCCCCTCACAGTGAACCAGAGGACCCTGTCTAAAGACCTGATAAGGAGCGCAGCTGGAGCTCATCCAGACCTCATTCTCCCTGTTCTAGATAGACACAACTCTCCCCACAAAGACTTAAAGACCAGAATACACACCTCTCATGTTTCTGATCTCATAGTCTGGCGCGTACCTCTCAGCTTTCAGGGTATAGTGCAGTAAATACTGGAATCCTACCGCTCCCACAGAAAGGTCTCCTGACACAACTTGACTCCTCATATCTTGGCTGCATTCAAAACAGCATTCTCGGCAGCTGCATTGAATTGTGGGTAAGGAGAGTAGAGTCAGCCGAGGGTTAGGGGAAAAAGTCTGAATTCTGTTTAGAGCAGCAATCTTTTGCTCAGTCAGAGAGCAAGAGAGGAGGGGAAAGACCTGTTCACCCTCTTATCTCACTGATAGGAGACAGACTCCATGCTTTTCCCTGCCATTCTGTGTCTGAGAGAGCCGCAGAGGAAGACAGGGAGGTACTATTGTTGATGCACTGCTAGACACACACAAACACAGATAAGATACGTGATGAAGAAATGAGCACAGGGAGGATATTGTTGCCTTGGCATCTACAAGTGCAGAAGAGGCTGGAAATTCTGATGAAAGAAACAGTATATTTGGACAACACATTTCATTAAGATAGACGAAAGGAATCAGGGAGGATGCGTTAAGATTTTCCATCTGTTCCTGAGGCAATGTTTTTGCTTTCTCGCTAAAGCATCACGAGACCCTGAGAAAACAATTCTCACCCGGTACTGCTGCCAAGAGAATTTAAATACTCAGTGTCTCTCTGATGATAAAATCTGTTGGTTTCTCAGTTAAACCAGCATGTAAATCACTCTGTTTTGACGCATAGCGATAATTTGGTGTTTGGAGACTAAGACAATGAAAAGAAAAAATACTTTCTGAACATATCTACTTTATATATTCATGAATGCTTTGATATAATGAAATACGTCAGCAGGCATGGAAATAATGTGCAGGCAGACAGTAAGAAAAGAAACTGAAAGCAATTTTAGGATGCAGGGAGGGAGGGGTGACAGAAATCTAATACAGATATGACCAGTTAGGCGAACCAGTTTGAAAACAGGCATCAGAGTGTGTGTGACCTGAGTAGCTGAACTTAGTTTCCTCAAGCTAACCTCCTTTATCCTCCCTGCCTGCTCTGTATCAGCATGGCTTGTCAGCATACATAGCTGCAGCACAAATAAAACTAAGTCTTACTCATTGTGCGGGCGGATGAGACTATTCAAGCCAAATATGGACACATATTATTGCACGAAGCAATTTGGAAAGGAATTGGGAAGAAAATGACTGGTTGTGGCTACGGACTTATGTAGCTGGCATACAGAAAGGCCAATGTCAATAATAAACAATCATAATTATAATATAGAGTGTAAACTTTTAACAGTCTGTGGTGATAAAACCAGTATACCCAGGGTATTTATTTAATTCGGATTATATGTAAATATTGTAAATATTTGTATATTTTGAAATGGTAAGGCAGATAATATATAAGATGTATAAGATATATAAGATTCTTCTAAAAACAAAAAGTGATTAATACAAAAATAAGATTAAAAAAATTGCTTTTTAAAAATGCATGTCTTTCTTTAATCTGCATTAACATTCACATTTAAAAAGTATCAAAACATCTTTGTGTAGTACAACATTTTTTAACAAGCCAGGCGCTCCCATTCTAGGATCAAAATCCACCTTTTCAATCTAAAGAGGATTGAGTGTTGTAAAGACACACAATGTTCACACGATTCATTCTGCACATCATAGAGCTAGTGTTCCTGTTAAAGAGACAACTTTGTGTAAAATAAATACAGTGAAAATTTAAAAAAATTTAAAAAACAACTTTTGATCATACATAACCTGAATTATCATCTCACAGCTGCACTTTCCTTATGCATACTGGCCCTGTGCACACAACTAAACTGAAGTTAAAATCATAGCAGTTAACAATCAAATCTCAAACTACAAACAGTATTATATACTGGTATATACTGTTTTAGTGATATGTAATGTTTTAGTGATAAAATTAAATGTATACAAAACCTTCAAAGTCAAGAAAGACGATGGAGATGGTAGAACAGGCGGGAGAATTGAAAATACAATCGCAGATCTTGATTTTATGTCAACACCCAAAATTAACACTGTAAAGTAACACTAAACAAGTGATAAAGTGTGTGATATTTGTAACCAAACACCAGATTTTAACACTGGCAGCTCAACACTCAGTAATTTGCTGTGTAAGGTTCAAATAAGCTTCTCTAGATTTACATGTAAGGACACATACAATCAAACCTGACTAACAGAAATATATTTGTGCGAACAGGTGCTAATGAAATGTGAACAAGTCATATATTATCCAGATATGACAAATATTAAGTGTAAATGGGACCCATTCCGCTCAAATACAGGTGTGGCTACCTCAAAGTCATTATAACAACAAAGGTGAGGCACGTACGATGCTGCAGGCGGAAAAGCTTGACCCAGTTGGCATTTGTACAGGAATCCTGTTTGGGTACTGCTGAATGCTCATGGTCGGAGCCACCTGTCAATCACAGAACAGGCCTTTGTATGAGGTTTCTAGGATTTAATGAGCAGTTAGGATAAGGTTAGGTTACGGTTTGAGCTGAAACTTGACTGCTCGTTTTCTCCACCCATTGTGCATTGTTGTAACATTTCGTTTTGTAAAGTTGTCTAACAAGTTGCCTTAGTTGAAAGCCCTCCACCCACTTCTTTTTTAAGCTAAGCTGGTACAGTGCGTTCTTCTTCCTTAATCAATGTTCTCTTATGCTACTTAATATTTGAATTCTAAAGAACTGTTTAATTTTAGGTTGACTCCTCCAGTTTCCCTTAAGACCTTTACAAGTTTAAATCACATAGTGTTTGACTCTTAAAACATAGCTGGGGGAGAGGCAACAGTTATGAAAATAGCAGTTGTGACAACATTCTTATATGCAAATGGCCTGACAAAACAAGTATTTCTTTGTTCCATGTTGCTAAGTGAAACCAAGCCTAAATTAAATATCACATTTATCCATTGTAGCAAACTGTACACCAGATATTCATCAGGAAGTGTGAACCTTACAAAGTCCCACTTCTCTCATGTCTGGAATTGCAGTGGTCCAGATCTTTCAGGCCATGTTTGTACTGTTACATGGTCTTTGGTACAGCCTTTCCCCAAAAAGTCACAAGCCTCCGATCCTTTTCCTCAAACATACTTTTCACTGTAAGGCTGACTAGTCGATCCACAGCACTCAATGTCATTATTTTCTCCTCAGTACGTTTGTACTACAGAGCACATGCAGGGCAGGGATGACACTTATGGCCTTAAAATGATTAGCTGATGTCACAGTTATGGTTGCTGATAGATATTTGTTGCTTAAAGCCCGACAATCAAAGCATTATCACTGATCAGATTACGGTGACAGGGGTTAAAGTATTGTTTTCTCATTTTCAGTCCTGGCCCTGGTTTCACACAAACTTCATCATTGTGGTCCCTTGATACAGACTCTGGACACTAAACACAAATGATAAGAAAAAGAAATGAAAGAATCCAAAAAAGTTCCTGGAGGCGACTCTGCAATTATAACTTTCTGCATGAGATTATCCACAGTTTGTTCCAATTTATGTACAATTTAATCACATGAAAATGACAGAGCGACAGGAAAACAGCTCGCTTTCTCTAGCAGTACCAGTAAATAAACATGCATTCAGTGACATGAAAGACATTCCACTTTATTACTGCTAGAAAAAAAGAGCAGACAACCCGTGGCGCCAAGCATTTCTATATTTCTGTTTGTTTGTTTGGAAGCCTTGTTTTCATTATACCTCTCAAAGGGTGAATTATAATCAGAAACGATGACCTCTTTTACCCTAGATGTATGTTATATAAAGTTCTATATGTAGAATAAAAAATTAAAAAGCAAAAATTATATTTTTAGTAGTGTCATTGCTAAAAACATGGCTTAATCAGTTCCTAAACTGTGCTGCTGAGGGGGTACATTTATTTTAGGTTGGAAAACTGTTTTTTAGTTTGTTGTAGCCAGTTTGCTAACTTCCCTGTTGATCAGCAATCCCTTTTTACATTACAACCCCAGGCCAAGTTAAAGCCACTGCCTGTGTTAATCTCTGGCAGGCTCTGTTTTAGGCAATGGGCTTAGAGGGTCTAAATCTGCCAGCACAACCTGTTCACACAGATCGGAGGAGTCCAGGTCCACTTTATGGTGTTGACAAAGCATACTATCAAAGTAGTTTATCACACAGAAATGGGTGATGGGATATTGGTGTGGCATGAGGTCATGGACAGGTTTCTCTCTAGGTTAAAATATGGTAAAAACATCTTTGCGGTCCATTCCTCCTATTTTATAGGCTCAGCAGGGGCCCCAGCACAGGCTCTGTCTTGTCTTTTTTATGAACAGCACATTGTTTAGACTCTAAGCTAGCAAGTTTCATGCTTCTTAACGCTAATATAAATCAAGCAAATCTCACCTCAACTTTATTTAAACAGCTGGATCAGCTCAAATCAAATCCATAACTTAAAGAGCTCAGCTGCATCACAGGCTGTTCAAACTGTTTAAGTCTTGTGCATGTAGTTCATTTTTAGCTCTGAGAACATGGGTATGTTAAGCGATAGAAACACACTCATATATACATATATCAGACTTGAGCTCTGTATTCAACTCAGTGCTTTAGATAGCTATCCTTAATCAGGCATTCATGGCAGCTAGATGATTAGAATAAATTTCAGTAGGGTTGTATGCCACAGCACTCTAATTACTGTTTCTGTTCCCACACTTCACTTAACTTTATAATTGGCTTGCCTTTTTCGCTGCCATTAATTACACAATTTCATATTCCATTAATGACTCTAAGAAAGAGACACACCTCACTTTTTCACACTAATTAACAGCTGCTTTTCTACTTTTCCTCATAACCGTGTCAGCAGCGTCTCCCTTCTGTACCTCAGACCTTTCTCTTACTCACAAATGGGCTTATTAATTGATTTATATACAATATTTCCCATGCAATTTCTTGTTGTTTTTTATCATATGTTTCAGCACCCCTACCCTTCAGAAGAACAGAAAAAGCAACTGGCACAAGACACCGGGCTTACTATACTACAAGTGAACAACTGGTAAGTCAATTGTACTTTTGTGTTTACATGCAATCAATAGCTTCGCCTCTGGCAAACGGTTCCTAATGATTTGAATTAATACACTCCCTTCCCCCCTCTTTTGACCGCCCCTCCCATCCGCCTCCCACTTATCGCCTCATCTCCCTTCAAATCAATTCACCCAAAGGGATATTGCCGCCGGGATTTTTCCAACATTTTTCTTTTTTGTTTGCACATTCAAATATGAATCCCTGTGAGAGTAACTACTGTCATGCTGCTCTGAATCCTTGCTCGCTGTGACATGGGACTCCTTGTCCAACCAGCTATTAATTTCTAAAGTTCTGTACAGTTTGACTGAGTCCTTTGCAACATTGCATTTGCTGTATGAATAAGCCAGCCTCAATGTTGGCACTGCCGACATTAACACACAAAGATTTAAATCTATTCTAATACATTACTAATTACTTGCAATCTGTAACCTAATTCAAATATTATCTAGCTTTCCTGTAGCTCAGTGGTTAAAGCATGGCGTTAACAATGCCAAGGTTGTGGGTTCGATCCCAGGGATTGCACATACTCAGAATCAATGTATAGTATAATGCAATGTAAGTCGTTTTGGATAAAAGCATCTGGCAAATGTAAATATTCCTATATAAAAGTAACATTATGTGGTTAATTTTTGATTACCTTAAGGCCACATATGCAAATAAAGACAAAAGTAAACAATATCAACTAAATGACTTAAAAGTTGTTTGTATGTCAACAAATCTTACCAGTTGGCAATTTTATATTAGATCAAGGAAATAATTATGAAGTTTCCATCCAATTAAAGCATTATTTCAACAATGGTCATCACAATCATTTTTGCATCGTCATTACGTAACACTTTGACAAATATTCTGTTACTTTTATAGGCTATTAACAAACTATCTCTGGTTATGTACACCAGAGGCTAGGACAGACAAGGTGACAGGATATTAGGCCATTACACAAAATGTAATTTCTGACAGCATAATCCTTACCATTGTTCAATTTGTTACCTTGGAGACGACGGGTGACTATGAATGAGGATTAATTTTCGAAAGAGGCGTATCAGTGGGACACAGGCTGACAGGCACAAGGGAATTTTGTAGAGGTTATCAATTTCTGTGACCCCACAACAACCCATGGGAGATCAATTCTTTAAGCCATATTAGTTAGTTGAGAATACAGGCAATTACTGCACACAGTGTCCTGTTCTGAACCAGCTGTCTGACTCCCGGGCCGATGCATTTTGTAGCAAAGTTTGGCTCATGAAAGAATTGTCCCACTGTCTGACTGTTTGTGTGGATGCTGGAGAAAGAGCATGCATTGGTCCGAGCAAGCGTGTGATGAGCCAGTCAGTTTAAGCAGTGTTAGCTGCTTAACCCAGCATGCAGAGATCTTGCTGCCCTCTTCCAGATTGTGTGCATCAGTGTGTACGTGTTCCGGTATGTGTGTAAGGGTGCAGTCAAAAGTGTTTAGGAAGAGAGAGAGACATTCAGCACATTAGGTTAGAAAGTGGAATTTGTCGTTTCATAGTCTCATAGTTGCGCTTAGTAGGAAGCACACCATTGGGTGTCTCCATGACAACCCCTAGTGATGTTACCTTCTGACCTGCAGATTTTTAGAGGGAATTTCCCCAGCTGTGATTCTGTTTATCGGACTAGTCAAAGCACAAGGCAAATACAGCTAGCTCCTAACATACAATATAAAAATAAAGCAAGATTTATGAGATCAAATAAAAGCATATACGTTACATTCAATTACAACTTTAGAACTAATGCAGCTAAAATGCAATACCAAACAAACAGCAAACAGATGGAGCTAAACAAAAGATCAGCCACAAATTACAGCTCCCCTTAGAAGCTCTGCTTCCGTAGACTTGTTAACACACATGTCCGTGTTCATTATTGATGAGAGACGAGGGCTGAAGATTAAATAAAAAATGGTAAAGGCCGTGTGGGGTGCAGATCACTCATGAATTATTGGAACTAAAATAATGTACACTAGGTTCTTCTAAACTAGGTTCACGTACAATCAGCATGCATATGTGTATATTGTTTAATCAACATGCATTGGAGAATGTTAGAAAAGTATTTAAATCCAGGTGATGCCCAACAGATGCACATTTAATCACTGTCTTGTGGACAGGCTTACATGCACATGAGCATACACACACATGCATACGCACACAAAGGACACGCATGAGCACACAGAGAGACATCTGAGACGCAGCAAGCGAATGTGGTGTTGAGGAGGGAATCGACAGCCAGATTTATTTTTGGAGGCAGATGTCAGAGCTTTGATAGGGATGATAAACAATCATATTAAAATATTGAGGTACAGTCAGTTGTTCTGCCATACAAACGAGAAACTTTCATTAAAATTAAACTTCAGCGGAAAGAGAAATGGGAAGCATGAAAAAGAAAAGAGGTAGACAGACAGAGTAAAGTTTTTAGCCTCTGACGATAAGAGGAAGCATTCTGAGAACACTATAAAGATCAGTGATGTAAAATCAATGGGCTGGTCATCGGGTTTCACATGTTGCGCGTTCTTCCCTTCCTGACGGAATTTAATAATCCCTTTAAAGATGCTGTTTAAACCTTAGGGATGGATTGTTTTGTCAATAAGGCGGCTTTTATGAAAGTCTTAAAAGCATGGAGTGAAGTGTGGCTAGGCTACTTTAGAGAAACAGCGTCCACACACCCGGGATCAGGTTTCTACGCCTGAGAGAAGAAACAAGAAAGAGAAAAAAGAAAGAGAGAGAACTGGATGACTGGCATACTTCACTTCTCTGACAACCAAGCCCGCCCATGTCAAGAGAAGTTGAAACTTGTTCAAGAAAAGCTCTGGATGATTGCTTTCTGTGCTTTTTTGTGTGTAGTATTTGGCAACGTTCATATAGCCTAAGGGAAAATAGGACCTGTGACCCAGCAGGTATCTCAGAGAGATGACAGACGATATTTTTACCTATAGAAAAAAAAAAATCACAAATTAAATATTTCTAATATGTAATTAAACTCACTAAAGACCTTAGTAATTTCCCAAACACTAATAGAACATATAGAAATATATATAGAAAAATTAAAACACCATAGTCATTTCACGTCTATGAAAAAGATTTGTCATGGATGTGAGTGGACTAGTGTTTTGGAAAAAGATTTTCCAAAACACTAGTCAGTTGATGTGATTAAAAGTCAGAGATTTTCAAATGAATAAAAGCATTTTTCACCGCATTACCCAATATGAGGCTATTCACATTTACTTTACAGGTCTGTTACTACCATAAATCAAAAATGGTCTCATTTGTTTTTCTTCTAAGAAATTTAAGAAAAATCTGAGAAAAAGCAGATACAATAATAAAACTTAAGTACCACCACTGAGCTACCAAACAGCAACATCTGAGCAATAAATTGCTTATCTTAGTACTGAATATGAACTATGAGTCAGTTTGCAGGTATACTGTATATGCTTTCTAACCATAATTGGTGCATGAGTGACCAATTGTGTAAGTTACACATACATGTATGTCTGTGAGTGTGATTGCACATATATGAATGTGTGTATGCGTGACTACACGAGCACTGGCCCACAGGACACAAGCATGTCTGGGTGAGATGAGCCAGAGCCTGTGTCCCGGAGCGCTCTTCACACAGTCTATCTGTCAAGGTGCTTTAGCGTGAATATCCATGGCCTTTCAACAAAACACCAACACACCCTGGGGTCAAACCACCAAACAAAAGACATATTTATACCAGAGAGGCATCAAGCACACCGGACCAGCCTACACCCTCAAAATCCCCTCGCTGCATCAGGCAAAGATGGAGAGCATTGTGAGGAGCTCGGCAGCTGGTTGGATATAAGTATTGTTTGCCTTTCTGCACAGTTGGGCTCAGGCTGTTCTTGAGTATTTGCTAACAATTCTGCCATACTGGAATTTCTGCACTTGCTCAGACCTGATTTCTATCTGTGTTGTGTCAACAGCAGACAAGTTGGAGTGGTTCTGTGTGTGTGCGCGTTTAATTGTGTGTTGAACTGCATGTGTATGTGTGCGTGTCAATGAGAACACCGCAGTTAAAATTGTTTCTTTGTTTCTGAGAGAATGCATCCCTATATGTGAAGATATATGTGCATGGATGACTCTTTGGCAGCAAGTTATCGTAGGATTTGTGTGTGTGTGTGTGTGTGTGTATGCATTCATACAGAGTCTGTGAACCATACAAGGGTGCACCCCTCCTTTCTCTCTTTCTCTCTATGTCTTACATCACAATGAGCCCCAGGCACAGCCTACATTTTTTCTTCATTTCTCTCCTTTTTTTATTCTCTTTTTGTGAGGGAATGTGAACATGACAAAGACTCTGCCATACAGCATATTGGTTATGTTTATAAATCTATGGACAGATTGAACTGCTGATTAGCAAGTAGACCACTGATTAGCTAATGAGCTTTTAGCATTTAAGTGATTGCAAGGTCATGCTGAACTTCACCTCTCCAACAACAACCACAAAAATAAGCATACATGAATGAGTAACACATAATGTATTGGTACTATATGTATAAATTTGAAAATTAGATGGTACAAGCCATATTATTGTTTTGCAATGTGTGTAATTTATGCAACACTAGTGTCACCCCGCCTTGTATGTATTTTATATTCATACCTAAAAATATATAAAATATATAGAAATAAAAATATATATATATTTGCAACATAGAAATATATATAGAAAAATAAAAACAGTTTTTCATTTAGGTAAATGCCTGCCTAGTGTGTGGTTGATAATGTCAGTTAAGTCTTATGTGAGTGTGATCATAGTACGGTCTTGAATATATGTGTGTGTCAATAGAACTGGCGGTGCCAGCATGAGCTCTACACCGCCCAGCAGAGACCACCACAGTGACAGCTAGGAGTAGAACCATTAAACCTGCCACTGTGATGTAATTTCCTGTGGCTGCCACACACAATTCCCAAGACATTATATGTTTGTGTGTATGCCCAGACAAAGAGGCAGTGCCCTCTGGCCCAAACTCTGGCCTACAGCATCAGGCTACATAAAAAGCCCTCAGAGATAGACTCTAGCATGGAATGGAGAGCGCTCCAATGTCGTGTTTGTAAAGCGGGTATGCGGTGGTGCCCTCCCTCACTGATGTATTATTGCTTTCTCTTGCTGTGGACTGGGTGGAGAATCTGAAGAGAGCAAGCAGGCAGTGTCCATGCCAAGAATGACCTCATAGTCCCCAGCTCCAGAGGAGTGGGGAACCTTCTCCCTCTCTGAAGCACGTCCAGCAGATCGCAATAGAGTGGTTACGTTCAGCTTTGTTTTTCAGTGGGGTTGGTTTGAATGCTGCAGTGGAGGAAGATCACAGTGATGATCTCCTTTCGCCTCAGGCTGGGGTTGTTTGGGTCTGTAGTCTTCCTACAAGTTCCTGGCTGCGTTCTTCTCTCCAGCAACTCACTGCAATCACCAATGCGCCTCTTGCTCTTTCTCACCAATTGGCTGTGTGTTTATAGAGTGTGTTCCTCAGCCCCCAGGCATTGGCCCCACTCTTTAAAAGCAGCTTTAGAGGGGACTTCACAGCTCTGTTAATGGAAAGGTTTCGACTTTGTTTGGCAAGCGGAACTTGTGGGGGTGCACCGGGGGTGAGTTTGCTGAAGTAATGGCCAGCCTCTGTTGGAGGGGGGCTGATGCAGCAGGGATTATACCAGCCTCTCCTTGAGACTTACTCAAAAGCCCCCTTTACATCTCTTCTGTTTTCTTTAGACAAGCTGTTTTGCTGTGCTAAAATAGGCCAGGTAATCCCTATAATGTCTGTGGGAATAAGAACCAAAGGAAACCCCGGCCACATAGACACTGAAACATTTTGGACGAACCTGCATTTAAAAGTGGCATTAATTATCATATAATCTTCTTCAAAAGAGTCACTCAAAAATTTGCAATGGTTGACATTGATAACCACATTTTGGCATCTCACAAGCCGTGAACAAAAAACCAAGAGTGGGTTCCAAATTTTTTTACCCGTTTGTTGCTAGTATCTGTGATGAGTATTAAGTAGTAGTGTGTATTCAGTTAAAATTAGGCTTTCTTAAAGCTTTGTTAGAAACAACAACCCTGTCTATTATTCTTATGGGATTCCAACTATACAGTCTGGTCTAAAATGCAGCACAGGGACCTGGGGGAGGCTGGTGTTATAATAAAAAGCAAGGAAAGGTGAGAAAGGCAGCAATGTGTAATGCAAGAGGAGGGTGTGATGGGGCTGAATGGAATTGTCTGGAGGTGAGAGATGCAAGTGTATGACAGTAGGTTGGTCCTTTATGAACGTCCCACTCCCCCTCGCCAATCTCCAGCATTAAAATAGGTTAAAGCCACTTTTCCAGGACTGGGTGCTGGATTAATAGTTGATTAATAGGAAGGTGTAAATGTGTGCGAGTAAGAGAGACAGAGCAAAAGTGGGCAGATTGGGGAGAGGCTGCAGTGTAAATGGAATTTGTGCAGCACACAGCTGGACTAGTTTATTTAAACACAGGCAGGCCACAGTAACTGACCCCAGTTTGACTCTGAGAGGGGAGGAGCCAAGATAAACTTTTATGACTTTGAGGCCGAGATGACATTATTGTATTTATGAAATCTTCCGCAAAGTATGCCAACATGTGAACTACTAATTGCTTAGGTAAATGAATCTCTGGTGAAGTCATTGATAATAAAGTTGATCACCACAAGAGTTTTTAGTTTATTTAGTGAAGATTAGATAGCTGAAGTATAGCGGTCAAATTAAGAGGCTACTTTAAAATGCTAACAAATATATACAACTTTAAAAAAAAAATTTAAGCAGTAGTTCAGGCAAGCAATCCATTTAAATATTTGCTAGCTAGGGTACATTACAACTACCAATGCAAAGTGGCTAACTACATTAAAGTTATTTAAAGGGGAAATATCTCACCCGGTATATAACAGGAAACATTAGCTTTTAAATATAAAAAAACTCATGCTACTGAAATACATTGTTACATGAACAGCATCTCTGCTGTTAGTTTGTTGCACCCCTAACAATGAGTTAAAACACAGGGTACTTGAAATAGCGCTCTAACTTTATTTCAACTGATAATTACACAAAGCTCAAAACACCTTTGCTGTCTTTTGTTTTAATGCATTTGTTGAGGTAAGATTCCTGCCGAGCCACAGATGCAGATCCGATTTATCCAGATCATTCTATTCCATCAGTATTACGGATATGCCTGTTTGTGGGTTTTTAATATACATGTAAATGTAGCTGAGTGTGTTGAAATGCGATTTCATGAGTGAATTTGGTCCTCTGTAGTCATGCATGCACCTCCTCACACTGTTTACATCGTAGAGAGAGGGAACAAACGAAGGAAGAGGGCATTTCTGAGAAAAATGGCACACTTCATATGCATTTAGATAGACATACTGAAATATAACCTTTTGTATCTTCAGTACGGATTTTTCCAGCAAGCCTTATTAAATTATTCCCTAATTGGTCACGCAACAAAGGCAGCTGATGAAAAAGACAATTTCTTGCTTTTAATTGGCCATTTCACGTGCTGTTCATGCTACACCTGTGCGTTTGTAATGAGAGTGGGATATTAGCAGAGGGCCTGGCAGACCAGACCGAGATCAGATCGTCTGTCAGTGAAGAAGGGAATGAGCAATAGTACTCCAACACATTACAAAACACACACACACAGAGAACAAAATGAGAAAAAAACAAATTTTGGCCTCTATCAAGGTTCATTTGGCTCATAAACGGTTTCAATTCAATGTCTTTCTCATCCTTTATAGTAAAGCTCTGTTTTTTTAACCCTCCTCTTTTTACCCTATTTCAGAGGTGCCACAAGTGGCGTTTTGCTTTAAAATAGCCCCCCATTGTCCCAAGCCAGGCTGAATAGTTGGCTTCATTGTGTGCCTATGGGAAGTAGAAACCAAGCAGGCCATAAACGCAGTCCTATAGCGCAGAGAGGTCATGCAAAGGTGAACTTCTACTCCTAATGGAGGCGGCAGCTTTAGCCCGGCCCGTATGGCTCTCTGCTCCTTTTGATTGCCTTCTTAACCGTCAGCGCCAGGGCGTCCGCCTGGCTCACAGAGCAGAGCATGACCATTCTTTCTCTTTTTCCTTGGACTCCCACACCCCCTATCCCCTGCCTGGTATTGTGTAGCACTTGTCCTTTGTTCCAGCATTCTGTGCATCTGGACTTAGATATAGTGAGAGAGAGGAAGCTTAAGATACCTTCAAAAAAGAAGAACAGCCATTTCCACAATTCAAAAAAAGCAAGTAGAAAAAGGTAGAGAGAGAGCAAGGGAGAAAAATCTAAACGGCAAAGGTCAGCAGATAGACATCAGTGTCCCCCCTTTGACCTCAGCCTGAGATGAAGGCAGTAAAAGAAATGCCTAGTCTGAGACTCCCCCTGCACTCCAGCCCACTGCTGGTGATAAAACTCCAGACATTTCCTCATTTGATGGTGCACTGCCATGTCAGTACATTCCTCCCATGCTTTATTCAGGCATTTAGGTGATGTCGTAGAGTGATATTGGTGATAATTATATGGGAAAGTTGTGTCCTCTGGTGAAACAGATTTAATGGAACATTTAGATAACACTATAAGCCACAAGAGGTAGTTCATTACAGTAATGATAGCATAAGTAAGAGTCGTTCCTAAGTACAATACAAGGACAACAGCAATGTGATAAAAGTAACATATAAACAGTTACATTTATTAATAACAATATTCCAAAAAATATATTTCTTACACTAAGTAAAAGTTCATCACAGGATTCCAATGCTCTCAGCCAGTCAGAACTGGCTAAAGTAGAGTCAGAACGATGCGTTTTATAATTAAGAAGCCACATGCTTTCCAGATGCCCTCATGAACATCTCTTTGTCTGTTAGTTTCTTAATCTGTTAGTAGTTAGTTGCATTTTCTCAGTATTTCTAGGTCTTTCTCTTTTTCGTACTCTCTTTCTCCTCCCCAAGGCTCTCTTCCCTTGGTTTTCTTAGCCTGAAAAGAGTAGCGTGGCTATTGTTTCCTTAAAAGTCTACTAATTCCTCACTCAAAGGATGAAATGGAAGTGTCCAACTGTGGTAACAGCAGGACATAAATCAAGTTGGAACCCCTGAGTTTGGTCCCCTGGAGGTGACCGGGGTCACAGAATCACTAGAGAGGATTTAGACACAACAAGGCCAGAGCAGTTCAATGTATGGGGTGCGGAGGTTGAGGGTCAAAAGCTACAGGGGCCAAATATGTTTTTGTCACCAAATGTTATGCACAATATGCAAAATGAGGTGCATGTGACACCGGCCGGTCTTTTTGGGATAAGAAAAAAAATTACCTCAAAAACCCTATACTCTATGGAAACAAGGGAAATAAGGAAAAAGAAAACATGGATTTTACTTGTGTTCTTTGACAAATGACTTTTTTTCTGTTAGCAAACGTTTCCTAAACAGATTAATTCCTGTGGTGCAAATCAACTGTTACATCTGGCATAAGGGTTTTGAATGATTCAACTGTTTAAAAAAGTCTTTTGAACATGCAAAGAAAAGGGGAAAACACCACTTTCTTAAAAGTTCTTTTGTGCACTTGTGCTTAGTTGGCAATATATATTGAGGCAGCGCAAGTTTGTACAAGTCAAAAGCTTTGCGAACATTTCTGTTATGGAACAACTTTTCTCTGACACTCCCACTAGAGTACTACAGGATTAGTAAAAAAATCCCTCAATAACCCCTCTGATTAGTTATCTGGGCTGGTCTGAGTACCAGCATGCTTGGACGAGATTGTGTTTACAGAAAGAAATCCAGTCTGTTTTCCTTCATGTGCTCATAAACCTGACCATACATTGCGACTTCCTGTCTTCTACAGGTTCATTAATGCAAGAAGGAGAATAGTGCAGCCAATGATCGACCAGTCCAACCGAGCAGGCAAGTCCCCCATAGTTTCTGTATTCAAGTCCCGCAGGCAAAAGCCCCCTACAAGCCATGCACCCGGAGGCCCACCTGCCGGTAAATACTCAGCCCGGCCTGGATGTCAACAGTAATTGACCACTAAAATCCATCCAATTAACCCAAAGCACTAATCATGCTGACTTGAGTGATATATAACCCAATGATGGAGGAAAGCAAGCAAACACATTGGATTTAACTATTTTTTAAAACTGTAACTACAAGGATTCAACACCTAAAGATCTAAATGCTTTTTTAAAACAACTGAAAATGGAAACCTATTTGGCAGAGCAAAAAGGATATTAATATGCAGTTTTATTTTATAGTGACCGTGTTTTGCCACCCAATTTCGTCTTGTTTCTGTTAGTTAACAGTGCCCTGGGTACATGGCTTGTTGTGGACTGCTGTAAAGTTTATTACCTGTAATAGGGTTCAGGGGGCAGGGTTGCATTTAGGGGCTCAGTAAAGTTCAAAGGTATTCATTGGGGTTATGCTGTTGTTTTGACCAAATAACCCAACACATAGACACTTACAAAAACATTGTAATTTCACAGGTAATACATCTTACTTAGCTCAGGTGGAAAAGTAATTATCACCACTGTTATCTGACCATATTTTTTAACTGAAAAGTTTCACGAGTATTGTGAATGTTGAAATGTCTGACAATGTATGCTATATCTATAGGGTTTTTTCCCCAGTGCATAAGCTTTGTCGGGCATGTTCTGTAAAGTGTGTTATCTCTCATGAAACCAAAAGAAACTGGGCGAAATGCATCAGTCTGTGTGTGCTTTAACAGTTGATGTTTCTCCTGTGACTGAAACTTAATTAAAAGCACTAATTGACCACTGTTTATTTCCCCTACATTCCCTCACTGTGCCCTCCTACAGTAAGTCAAGGAGCTCCCTACAACCCAGATGGTCAACCCATGGGAGGCTTTGTGATGGACGGCCAGCAGCACATGGGAATCAGACCACCTGGTAAGACCTTGGCGTGTCTTCTTCTTCTCTAACATCTCCCACCTTCCCACAAGCCCCCCCTCACTACCTCCTTCTCGGCCAGACTCAGAAACCAATGGCTAGCACAGGTGTTACATTTCAGTTTTAATTTATTCATTTCAGTTCTTTCTTTTTATATACCAATTTTCCCAGAATTTGCCGCTTCTCTTTGTATCTATTCCCCATCCACCTTGTGCCAAGTGGTCACTGTCGTTTACGACTCACCCCCCCACCTCACAAGTTAAGCTGCAGGATTTGTCCAAAGACAGGCTTTGTTCCAATCTTTAGCCTCTGAATGCATTATTTACTTTGTTTGTTTACTTGTATTGTGTCATTTGTACCATATGGGTTTCTTCTCCTCTCTTTTAATAAACGGGGATTGTGCTTTTGTTTCTTGAACTTCTTTCCCTGAGTCGTGGTCTGTTTATTTTCTCATCCTTCGGCATCTTCTTCGATTGTTTTCTCTCCTTCTAGGGCCTATGAGTGGGATGGGCATGAATATGGGCATGGAGGGACAGTGGCACTACATGTAATCTACTAGTTAACCAATCGCAAAGCAATGGGGGAAGTAAGTACAAAAGCAGGGTCACCAAACATTCAGGATTTGTGACAATTAATTTGATTTGCTTTTACGAAATGAGAGCAAAATTGATCTTTTCTTTCCAAACAACATGCTGCTATTTCTGCTTACCAATACTAATATTTCCTCTTGTGTAAAGATTCTTCTTGTGGGTGACAGGCTTTTATCAGGAGTTTGTGTGCTTCCGTGTTTCGTGTTTTTGTGATCTGTGCTCTCCTTTCTGACTTGTGAACTTGGCCACATGATTAAACAGAACATTGAATTATATAGTTGGCAAAAATCAGTGTGGGTGAGAGAGAGGAGGAGGAAGGGAGGTAGGGAGGAGGGATAGTTGTATGGGGAAAAGGCAAATGGAGGGTGGGGGGGATTGAGATTGGGGTTTTGGTTGGAGAAGGGGAGGGGTGCGTTACCATAGCAACAGACTGATTGGCAAAATGTAAGCAGTCTGCAGCAGTGCAAGGAGAGAAAAGTGCATGTCCCCAAAGTGTCATAAATCTGTCTCCCTACAGCTGATGCATGAGTTACATTTATACACCAACCTGCAAGGCATCGCACAAAGAATCAGTCTCTCACCATGCAGCCAAACACATAGCCACACATTTGGAAATTATGGCAGTCTTGCATGGAATGTTTTAGGTGGAGCTGCTTCTATCGACCCTGACTTGGTCCACTGTATCCTTGTCTCTCTTTCCTAATAGGATTACTAATAGCAAAGGCAGAGGAGATGAAGGAGTCTAAAATGGAGGTGTGCACAGCAGGGTACACAGCTTAGTCCAGCCTAATTGACTATATCCAAATTAAATATGCCATCACAAGCAGTGTGACAAATGGATTTGACTTATTTGGTATACAAAAATAGTGATCATTAATGCAGCCATGCACAGAATGTCTCTGTTGTCAAAGATACTTACTGCTTCACTGTATTTAACCAAGATCTTTAAACGTCATGTCCCTGTGCATCGTCTTTGTGTGCGTATTTAAACACTGAGAGTGTTTCCCCATGTACAAATGGCTGCTTACAGCAGCTGCCGTGGTTCCCAGAAGACAGGAGAGAAACCTGCTTTAAACATCCTCAATTTGCTTGCCGAATTCTGTAATTGGGCCACGTGTGGAATCTTAGATGAGAAGGGTTGAGGGGAAATGAGAGCAAAAGAGAAGGGGAAATGAAGAGAGAAAAGGAGGCAGAGTGTGACAGAAATATGGTAAAGAATGCCTGGTCTTTATGATATCATCACTAAAATTTCCTTGCTTGTCTAATTTAAACATTGTTACTTTAGTTTCTAGGTCAATTAAATGTAAGTGATGTGTTTTATACTTCATGACCAATTAAATTAATAGGTTATTACAAAAAAACGTTATCTTATTTGATTAAGAGACCAAGGCTTCATTATATTTTATAAGCAATTTTCATTAGTTGAGGAATTTTCCTCAAGGCGAGATTAAGCAGTTATTTGCGGTGAAGTCCCAAGACCTGAAATGAAGGTGTTCCAAGCAGTCACACTACAACATTACTTAAAACCAAAGCCAATTAAACCTACTTAGCAAAGCGTTATGCTTTCTGCCCATGATGATTAGAGCTTATAGCTTTCAGAAACAATACACCTGTCAGCGTGGATAAAGCCTAGCTACTCAAGCAGAAGCGAGTCTTTGATAAACGACTGTTTTATGACCATTTTCCCCATACTGTTCTTTGTGTTTCTTCAACAAAATTAGCCAGGGGTGGCCAATTTTTTTTTCTTTTTAATGTCTAGACAATAGTGAATGCAGAAAGCATTAATTATGGGCATATGGACAAAAATGTTGCCCTCCCCACCCACACTTCAATGGCGCTGGTATGCTTTGGTGAGCTGGAAGCCCTGCTGGAGACTCCTTTGTCTGAATTTTCATTCCTCCCAACCATTAAGCAGAAGTTTGTTAACCTTTTGCAGGGTCAAGGTACCCATTTTTCTACTCTGAACTTTTACTTTTAAGATGGGAAAGGGTCTTCGGGATTTGGCTCCTGTATTGTCTGTGTCAAACATCCCCTGTTGATTCAGCCCAATTGCACCTCTGAAAATAGACAGGGCAGGAACTCAATGTATTGATTGACTTATTAAAGGAAAAAATGCATTTGAAGCATATGCCCTTTGTTGATGTTGGATAGTTTCCTTCTTCATGATATTCACCAAGCGACATGTTCAAGAATTGAAATCAAATACAGCTGATGACCTCTCAAAAGCTTGGGTCAGGCTTTCAGCGGTGAATAATTGCAAGGACATACAGATTATGGCTACACATGCTAAGTGCTAAGCACAAACCACTCTATATTCTATTCTAAAGCTGCAACCTAAAGACCAATCACAAAAGGGGTGTTTTTTTAACTAGAGGTTGATTTGTTGCTTTGTATGGCTGCTGTCACAAGGTTAGTGGCCTTTCTGCTCATGGCACGTGCACACACCCAGGTGAGGATTCTCAAGTGACGGCCTTTGTAAATTTTCACCTTTCGCCTTTAATTTGAGCACAATGGCTGTTTCTCAGAGGGACTCTCAGAGCAAGCCACAGACCTTTGCTCATTGTGTTTAAAGTGAGATAAGTGAGGGGCAGAACGCAGAATAAAGGCATGGCTTATTTTACCTCATTTGTCATTGTTGTGGTCTCCTCTGGCAAAAAGTCTTGGCTCGTGCTAGGCACACATACCAGTTAATTTCCACGTATGTGTCATTTAGTGTTAGCCAGGCACATTTATTAATGCCCAGATTGTTTTTTAATATAGGCACATCATGCTCACTTTTATTTACATACATTTTGTCTTTTTAACAAATTTTGATTATATCCAATATATAAGTATTTGCTCTAAAATGGTTTAACAGATTTTTTTTCATATAGAGACATTAATATTTTCGTGCGATGATGCAAACTATTGTGATTTGTGAACACTTATTTAGTTTCTCTTACTAAACTTTTTATCAGATATGATTAAATCTGATTATCTGTTTCTAAAATATGTGTTTTAAAGCCTTTCAAGTCACAATGCAAGCAGGAATTGCATGAGTCTAAAAACATTCTTTCAGAAATATAAAAACATAAAGTACATAAAATCATAGTGCTACTCACAATATTGCTTATTTTTTATCACCAGAAAAATCACTGCAAATATATCACAAATATTTGAAATATCATCTGATAGCTTAGTCAGATGACCATTTGACTGACCTTAGTGAAAGGCAGCCTTCCAGTTGACTAGGCTAAGACTATAGTTGATTCCAGGCCTGATGGACACGGCACTGAGTACAGATCCCTGGTGCATACAGTAGCAAAGTGCTGTGTTCAGGCCAGTGAGTTAGTCCCTAGAGAGACACCCTCTCCCACCACATAGATTTCTCTTCTACTCTCTTCTCATCATTACAAAGGACAGTCCTTTATCAAAAGTTTCTCTTGAAACCACATGACTCAGACAATATGCTTTCTGGTGCTGTGATTGCGGAATCAAACTTTTTTATGTGAAGGAAATGATTAGCTTGATGACCTTTCTCATGGATAAATTGATAAACATAGACTTATACAGATAATGTAATGTCTGAGTATTTCAAATGCAGCTTCAATAATCTAATGCTTGTCTTGTTTGTTTTTTTCTAGGACTACAAGGCATGCCAGGGGATTACCTGTCACACGGTGGCCCAGTGGCTATGGCTATGGGACAACCAGGCTACAGTGCCTCCCAGATGCCCCACCACCCTGCTCAGTTAAGGCATGGCCCTCCCATGCGTTCCTACATCCCTGGACATCCCCACCACCCAGCGATGTTGATGCACGGAGGACCACCTCACCCTGCCATGCCCATGTCAGCCTCTAGCCCCCCTATGTTCAATCCAGGAGACCCTAAAATGGGAGGACAATTCATGGACATCCATGCCCAGTAAATTACTAAAACAGATTCTTTAAATGATTGTGATGGATAGAAATGGAGCTGCGATTGGTTTTCCTGGTGCTCATGTAGCACCCATTACATATTGACTTGCTACAGAGACTGAGGAGCTCACATCTTGGCTATAGATTCAGACCAAGAAAGAAGCTGATTTCTGTATACTGTGGGACACTTTAAAAGGATGTGCCCTTTGCTTAGAGACAGAAAGATTGAATTTATTACTATATCAGCCTCTAGAGGGGAGGGATGAGGACATACTGTATACTGTTGTAAAATTGCATTGGACTTTCATAAGAACTGGGAAAAACTATTGTAAATGCTATCGTATTGTTCTGCATATGTTGTTTCTAAAAGATTTTTTTTTAAAAAGGATGTGAACTTTTTTCCACACTATGTGTGTGCCATCTCCATAGACTTTTGTCCTCCCCCTTTTAACACAATGCGTTTAAACAAAAAACATGTGAATAAATCAATAAGTCATTGAATACATGTCTTGCCAGGCCATTTTTTTTGTCCTGTGGGAGGGCAGATTTCCTGAGCCTTTTCCTGAGGAAGACACAGAGTGATCCACCTGTCTGAGCCACACTCCCTGTCTTTTAGGAGGTCTCCATTTTGCATTCCATAATTGTTTGTACACCCTAAAGGAATCAGTCCTTGCTTAACACATCAAAATTGGAACCAATGAAAATGGTTTTCATTTACCATTACTGGATGTATGAGAAGCTGAATGTGAAGAACAAGCATGTGTATGAGTGACTGAATGTGTGTATGTGTAAGGCCAGCTAATTAAACTTTCAGCATTTAAATTATAAATGGGATTTGGGATTCATTTATGCTTTGATTAAGCAAACCTGTTTTTTGGATATTGGTTTAACATGTTGCCTTCAAAAATCACTTGTTTGAATTTTGAGGAGTTTATGTATACACTGTAAATGAATAAATTTTGTGTTAAAGAGGGAAAACAGAGCTATATTTCATATATTTGTGGTTTCCAGGCATGCATGGTATGATTTTAAGAGCTAATGTTTATATTTATTTACTCATTATTACCTACATACCAATGACTAAGCCTGCATGGAACTCTGCAAAAAGCTCTACAGATGTATTAAATATTTTGGGCCTAATGACTATGAAAAATTGAGTAGATAGGATTCTTGCTATTAGGTAACGACTGCGAACAGAATCATTTTCTGTTGAATTGCAGTTTTTCAATGTAATTTTACATTTCCTGCACCTTATTAATTTTAAATTAAGCCACATGGTTAAATTCCCCGATTGGGAAAATGTAGTAACACTATGATCTTCAGTGATTTGAATCCTAAAGCTTATGTCAGTGTATAAATCATATTTACATAGGCGACTGTTAATTATAATATAAGACTTTTATACTTGTAATTTAAAACTTTTGGTCACACCTTACTTTACAGTGTCCATGTTAACAGTGTAATTAAGTAGTAAGCAATACAAATGACCAACAAGTACTTAATGTGATTATTTTATGAGCCGCTTGTAATTGCACATTATTTTTGTAATTAATTATAATTACATGAGTTACACAAACACTATAATCTAAAATGTAACAAACTGTTACATTTATTCTATTATTCTATCATTTGTTATGAACATGCTGTGTTCATAAACATAAATGCACAAGGTAAGTACAACTTTCTATAAGTGTTAATTCTTGCCGAAAAATTCAGAAGCAAGGTTGCAGTGACGACGTTAGGCTGCAAAAATCTAGAAACAGAGTTCGAAATGACGACGTTCGTTTAACGTTAAACGAATTTTAACATTGCTAATGTGCAACAAATGCAAGGCCTATTCGACTGGGACTCAGACTGGGGACTAGATGAGGTAAGGGGACGGGTAAAGGGACGGATAAAGGAAGAATTATCCGCCGTTTAGCATTAAAATTCATTTAGATAAAATTGCCACAAACACTTAAATGGGAAGATTAGTTCCCCCTCACGCCTTATTTCACTTACTCAATGGCTCCGTCAAGAGCGCTTGAAACTGCATTATCCAGACGATGGCTGTTTCCAAGCTACCCGCGAAAACCAAGCGCTTCCAAAACAGACACAACTAATCGAAAAGTATGTTTACGGTGGATTCGATACTACCACGAATGAGAAATGTGGTATATACCTCTGGGAATGCTGGAAAAAGTTACCCGTCTTGTAGCAGAAGAGGCGATGCAGTTTAAACTACATTCCCATAATAAATCAATAAGTTCCCTTTCGCAAACCCTTCCCTCAGTTTTCTATCGCCATTGTATTTTTATTACCGTCTCTTCTCTAAATGTTTTCCTCTCAGGCAACACGGAGCACAGGAGACGTTTAATGACACCGTTTCAGCTCCCCAGATTTGAATTCCTCAACCGTTCGCCATTCGGTGCTCTGGAGACGCGGGCGAAGATAAATCCCATGTTTGACTGCCATCTTTAGGGGATCTGGAAAACTGTCCTTAAGGGAGCATGTGCATATATAGGCGAATGTCGCAGTTTTAAAAGACAATTCCTTATGGACTGAAATTGTCAGTAACTATTAGAAAATGTTTAATAATTTAAAGTATAAATAAGCAAATTGTTGGTGTAATTTGGGCATACTTTGAATTGCGGTGTTGAGGTAGTATGTATCAAGACACTGAGTATATTAATGAACATCATATCTTTTGTGCGATAGCGCATAAACACATTTATTGTTGCTGCTGTTGTTGATATCAATATGTAATATGTGTAACATGCTCACAGTAATAACTGTGTTTAATAAAAGTATCAAACATAAAAGTATCAGACTCAGAAAAAAAGTATAAAATAAGTTTTCATAAGTTTAGGTTTGTTTTCTAATGAGCGTTTGGTGACCTTTCCAACGGCCCCTCGCAAATTAGCATAAAAATTTATTTTCTTTATTTATCCTTAGTCAATCACACATTAGGACGACGCCTTTTCCATCTGTTGTTTAAAAAGAAAGACGAAAGCTTTGTCTTTGACCACATACTGAACTCTGTGAGTAATGACTGAATGAAATGTGTTCCATAAGCACAGAGGTGCCCAAACAGGACTTTCTGCCTCCCATAAAGAACAGCATGGGTTGTGCTGTTGCATGTTTCTGTCATCTGTACTCTGTATTCAAGTAGTTTTGCTTCAGTTTGATACTTTCACAAAGGGTCATGTGTCCTGCCAGCACGCCAGTAGTGGCAATGGCAGATGCGGTCAGATTCACTGGTCATGTTTAAGAGGGTTATGTCCACTTTCCATGGTGTGTTTTTACGTGATAATCTGCAGAAAGTAAACCTCAGTGCATTTACGTTCTCTAAGGATTTATTATACTTTTAAAACAAGGAATATAATATATAGTCCAAAGTAATAATTATAATATTAGTAATAAAATGTATGTACACTATAAATATCTCTCAAAAACACTATTAAAAAAACACTGTAGACCAAATTATTTGGGAGCATGTTGTGTAGCCGTAATGGAACAACAAAAACTATATTGGAAAGCATAATTTTTACGATGTAATCAATTACTTTCAAATGCGTTAACGAAAATGTTTCAATAAACAAACAGCCCTTACTTTAGCTGTCGAACTAAGTATTTACCATTACTGGCATACTTATAATATAAACAGCCAGTGTCAGTTTTTGTTTAGCTGACTGTATGAAGTAAAAGTGTTTTGTGATTTCGCGAGGTCAAAAATCTAAATGAAACAAAACCAGAACAACAGTCAAAATAAGTAAATGAGTTAGATTCATATTTAGATTCACATAAGCCATGTTAATGCATAAAAGTCTCACTAAAAGCGAGAAAATGGTGTCTGATGTGTCTATGTAAAAGTATATTTCTCTGTAAGCAGCGTACCAAGTGTGTTAACACAATGTTCTACGGCAGCTGGTGGACTACTAAAGAGTATTCTGGAGAGAAGAGGTGAAGTGTCTAAAACTGCACCATGGCCATTTTGGATGTCATCTGTTTCCTTGGTGACTTCGCCCTCCCCCGAGAGCCCCTGGGCTGCTGGATTGTTGGAGAGAAACGCGCTATTTTTTGCACTATCATCTATCACTGTCACCACGAAATGATTCCCCTCGCAGCTCCTTATTGATGTTTGTAATTGCATTATCTCATAAGGGGGGATCAATGAAAGCGGGCTATGCATTCTGGGGTTAGAGGATGCAGAATCGCTTTCTTGTCCGTTCAGTTGAATAAGCGCTTATCAAACCGCGTCTTAGTCCTTAATTAAATATTTCTTTTCCGAGAAATAATTATTATTCGTCAAAGCCTCGTGAAACACCAAAAGCATACGACATTAAATAATAATTTAGCAACAGCGTTATTTGACTGAATTGAATGTTTTTCTGTAGGATGAAGTGACATTTTGCGTGACCACCAGCACAGATTAAGTTATCAACACATGTCGCAGATGAGGCTCTTGTGGGGTTGGAATAGACTGTTGATAGGATTTAACGCAATTATATTTATTTGTTATTGTGCCAATAGCTCAGAGGAACATTTTTAAAACACCATGTGGCGTCTTATTTTTTTACACATTGTACTTTACACATCGAGTCTAAAATGAAAGACGCAAATGAAGTCATAATATCATGTTTCAGAGGGAGGGTTTGTGAGCCAACGGATCAAACAAATGCGTCATTTAAATCTAGTATGGACAATACTAGCATGTGTATTTTTAAAAACTGCAGTAAGGCGCACATAAAATTTGTCACAATTGTTTTTCAATGGCAAAAACAGCAATCCATTATCCTAAATGAAATGATTCATGCAAACATTTCGCTGCTTGATCGATTCTAAGTGTTTATATACACACACAGACACACATACATACATACGAATACAGAATACAGATACGTATATTCGCGCACAGTTGCAATAGTTTGTGATTTAGCTTGTTATTATTAGTAGGAGTAGTAGTGGTATTTGTATTATAATTAAGCTGTGGTACACTTTATTATCTGTGGTTCGCAACAAAAAATGTTTGGTACAATAATTATGTTTGCCATAAAATCACAAATAATGTTATCGTATAGAAAAACTCCTGCTGTTCTCCTGGCCAGTCGATACACTCTCTCTCTTACTCACTATCAAGGTCACCACGGCTGCTGCTACGAAGGACAAGAGCTGGTAAAGCAGCCTCGGATGTCAGTGAAAGGTGCGCCAGCCTGTCTCCCATCTTCACCTGGTGAGATCCGATCCAATAATAGCCGTTTTGTGTTAGGATTTAATGAGAGCTCACCGACCCCCACCTGCCCAACAGTCCTGATGAATGCCAAAACGCATTCAGCAGCAGCATCTCTCCGCTCTCTTTTATGTTATGAAGTATTATGTTTCGCTTATACAATATCCACTTATGTTCTCTCGCCGCTTTGATCCCCAGTGCGACAGTGAAGTACGATGCAGCAGTTGTTAGGGGAGAAAGATAAACGCAACACATGCTCAAAGACGACAACTGAAATAGTCTATCATGTTATGAGAATTTTTTATAGGAAACTCAAACAGTTACATCAACAAATAGTATTTTTATTTAAAAACTATTTTTCGAATATTATTAAAAGAAAAAAGACATATGCTATTTCATATTTTGAGTTATTTTTCTATTTAATGTGAATGTTTTCTGGATCTAATAAGCTTACAGCCTTTTATTAATACTCTTATTTAGTATAATTATGTTGCTTATGGTGTTATTTAAAAAACCCATTATTTTTTAAAATCTTAATGACAATATTTTATTTGTACAATTAAACGGTTGTTTAAAGGTCATTAAAAAACTTCTTAATTTATGCAATGCATTTGATCGGGCTGATATGTCTTGTATTAAAAATACTAAATTAATTTCTGTAATATTATGAATGTAGAAACAAAAAATGTTAAGCCTAAACATAAACTGTGATACAGTACAAAATCTCTGTGTCACATGACTGGAACTGAAGGTGAAAAGGTCACTGCTGCTTTAGGTAAATATGTGAGCTGCAAGTTGAGACAAGGCAGAAAGTCACAAATTCCACTCACATAGCAGAAGAGTGATAAACCTCTGACCTGGGGCCAGTGGCCTTTTCATTTATTTATTCTCGAAGGCTGTAATTTGGGCAATGGGAACGTTTCTTTTTGATATGTCAGTTTTGCTGCAAGAATCTGATGGTCAACGGGCCAAGAATGGCAAGAAAAAAGAAAGGCTTCAATATTACAGTTTTGAATTACAGTAGCCTATTACTATTATTATAGTGTTCTGAACACAGTTTCATCTTGAAAACCCTACACATTATGAGGAAGCTAGAATAAATGTGTCATAAAATGACCGTGAATTACAGATTTTATGAATAAATATATACCTGTATAACAAAAACATATATTGGCCTAACTAAAACTAACTATCATAACGGGTAACATTCTATAGTACCGTTCAGTGAGGATATAAAAACATTTAGCTATAATTATTAGTTAATGTGCATTAACAGAGAAAACTATTTAATTTATATATTTTCATATTAATATTCGAATGTCTGTTAAACATTATATAGACAAATGCTTGTTAATAGTTTATTTATAATATATTCCAAAGTGGTTATCAAAAATAAATATGGACCTTGATACTTAATTCCAGCAAAGTAAATAAAACGCATGTTCTTATGTACATGCCTATTTAAGGTATATCCTAATATAAATTAAATACATATAAAATTCTTGTTCCTAGTTTTGCATATATTCGAATGCGATTATGGAATATCATGTTTTTGTCCAGCCACAATTGGTTTCATTTAGTCTCTATCTGCATTTCATCGGTGCAAACGGCGTTTTTGTGTTCAGGACTGACTCTCTAACGCTGTAAATGAAACAGTGTGTTTATTCACACATCCAGCTCCGTTTTAAGACAACCATTTCCTAATGATGAATTAAATCCGGTAGCGATTTCAAAGTAACACCCAAAGTGTATCTCTGCCTTACAGCACGCATAATTATCAGCCACACATCCGTGACGGGTTAAAAATGTCAGCGAGAAGCTATCTCACCTTGTCAGGTTTTCAGAGTTTCGTGTTTTCACTTTCCCATCCTGAAGACGTAGTGCGTAAATCAAACGTAAATGCTTTTTGTTATTGTTGTAGCACAAGCAAATCTACAATACGGTTTCAGTAATGTATTCGCAATTTTCATTAGGTAGACCAAATCTAATTATAAGTTTGTCGTAAGCAGCTGTTTTTCTTTAACTTTAACAAACGGGAGTCATTTTCACACTTTATCACGAATACATTTCATGTAAACACCGTGCAAGCGCATTTAAAAAAGAGTGCAAATATGCAAGTTTGAAATAGACAATAAAAGTTTGTTTCAGGTTAGTATTTACCGTTTTAACACAAGACCCTTATAAAATCATGCATATGAACTTTTCATCATTACCATCCAATGCGGTAAATTCTTGTTAGGAGGCTGTTGTTTTCCTTGCTGCGGGAGTCAATACTAGCACGATTGACAGTCCTCATTATAAACATGTACATGAGTGGAGTGATAACATCACTGCTGAAGTATAAAAACGGATTATCCTGCTGGCTCATTCTTATATTTATTTGGAAATCTTCATATTCATATATTTAGTCATTTGTTTTGTTTTCTTTTCAGTCATCCTTCACTATGAGCTTACTATTTGACTAAGATAAATATCTTGCCTTTTAATACTTTGCAATGTCTGACTGTGAATCTGGCATTAGACCATGTGACAGGCCACACTTTTACCAATAAGACAAAATATTTAATGTAAAATATTTTACATTAGCACTTTTAAGGCACACCTATTCAGTCAACTGAGGGATTGGCATTGTGGTAGGATACTACAATTTGAAATGTTGCTGCCATGGATTACTGATGACAAAATAATTGGCCACATCTGTACAACTATAGAGAAAAAGAATAATTCTTATTCTAAAATATTCTGAATTATTCTGGTATCCGAATTATGCATATATTTAAAGCACATTTTGAAATGTCTTTTTAATGTGAACACCGAGTTGTCGTACAGAAGCTTCAAAAGGTTCCATTCCTGCACAGATTGACTCAGCTTAGAGCTACGCTTTCTGCTGTGTAGTTTATGGACCATAGACAGTTTATAAAAAGCAATGTAGTCTATCAGAGTGGCTGACTGACTCTGCACAAGAAGTTCCGTTTGAAATAGTGTTCACACTCTGCTGTGGAGGTCTTTAGGAAACAGTAGGGAGCCCATTGGCTACTTATCCTAAACCAAACATTAAAGCAAAGGGAAAAGTCTTTTTAAACTACATATGGACATAAATAATTAAAGGATGACAAGACCTAATTATAGTTCTGCTGTCCAGTGTTTTAATTGCCCTATATTTTTATAAGACATTGAAAGAAGAAAATGTTTGTATACATTTCTTTTAATTTCTAATTAGGAAATATGAGGACAGTCGCACAATCTCACAGATGCTATTGGCTAAAAAGTATTCTCTTCTTATTTAAAAAGTGTTTTTTTTACATTTATGTAAGTTATTCAGGTCTACCTGTAGCAATGTTCAAATAACACAGATAAACCCTTCACTTCTTTTAGACCAATAAATGATTAGCTAAAATGTAAGTAAGAGACAAATGCAATGTGTAAGAGAGATTGAAACAGAATGCCAAAATATTTAAGATGATTTGAAGATGTGCCACCTCCGTTCCTACAGTCCAAACTGTTTATGTCTAAAGATAAATCCCCCTCCACTTAGATGAAAGGAAACAAATTCATCTGATAAGACATCTCTTGCCTCCACCCCTTATACCCCTGTACTTTACCCCTCCACCCCTTTACTTTGGACAAGGCTGCACATTTAGCATAAAAGCTTTTAGTGCATCGTGTCGTAGTTCAGAAAGGCTATTGTTAGGCTTTGTGATGGATTAGCCTGAGATCCGTTTAAGAATGTTAGTGTTACACACTATAACATTTTATATATTTATTAGGGTTTGTATAAGCAGGGTCATCGCCACCAAATGGGATGTCAATGGGTAAAACACAACTTGAAGATAAATAATAAGCACTTTAACTGAGCAAGTAACCTGAGTTGCTCATCTACAGATCCTGGATTAAAGTATGTTTTGAAATGATGGATGTTGGCTCAAGGGGTATAGAGGACAGTCAAAGCTGAGTTTGGTGAAACCAGTCTGATGTTACCAGGTGACATGACTGGATTCTTGACTGGACTTTACACTGAAAACAACATCCATCAGCCTAAGTCATGTTTTATTTTATTTTAATCCGGTACATCTTTGTTCTGGATTTATGTGGTTCTCTGATGTTGTGTTATAAATGGTGCTTCTATTTCTTGACTACATTATCATTCATCTTTACCTGTTTAACTGTGTTACGCTATTTTCTTTTGCACTGTAAAAGTAGACCAATATTTTACGGTTGTAGTTAAGACCACAGTGTGGTCTTATGAGTATTAGAGGCCAGTGCTTCTATTCTATTCTATTCTAGATGGAGTCATTTTCTTACCCATTGCACAATCCACATGTTTATGGAAAATCCAGGTCCAGCAGTCTATTTTAGGAACAATTTTGGGGAGTTTATTATAACAATACCACACTTAGCCCTAGGCAAATTATATAAATGATCTAAATAGAAAAATAATTTAAATATATAAAAATAAAGTAGTTGTTTTGATGTCCCTGTGAAATCTTTTGGACTCTGTCTCTAGCTTTTTCTGTCCTCTACTGTTATTGTTGTTATTGTTGTATGGTTTAGTCCACACTCACTCTTGGGACAACAGACCTTGATTTTTCACTTACAGCAGCAGTTCAGTTTATGGATGAATTGTAGCTGGGTGCTAAACTGTGTCCATGCTGCAGTCAATGTTTATGTCTACTAATCAACTGCACTGTGCTTATGTTATATGGTATTATAGACACAGCAACCTTAAAACATGCCACACGTATTCAGAGAGGCAGATTTATGACATGTTGAGTTTCAGGAGCTAGAGAAAGGCATGCTGGAGATGTATGTTTGAGAGAGTGTTTGTTTCTCTGTTAAGAAAACCGCTATTGTTTATTGTTCATGTGCACACAGAATATATAGATTCTTATTTCATACACAATGTAGATATTTATGCTCACAAAAATGCTATACCCTCACAAAATCACATTTTAAAATTATCCCACTAAAATTAGGATGTTTAAAGGTTAAATTGTGGTCATGATATACTTCAAGTTAATAGATCAATGTCAAGCAACTTACAATAAATAACGAGTGTTTTGAAAGAAATTCATATAATTTTGTCAGATGTTGATAAACATCTTTCTTTTGCTAGAAATATCTTCAACTGAACAAAGGGTTACAGCACAAACATATAAGGTCACAGAATTTTAAATAGAGAGATGCATAGTCCTCAATATATTATTTCAAATACACAAAGGAATAGATTACAAATCAATTTAAAATTACCACATGTCCATCTTTTAATGTATTTCCAGAATTCCAATTCCAATTACCTCTTTTTGTTTTAATTCTGCTACCTAATTATAATTAAGATTATTTTTGATACTCTCCCTTATTTGTCTTTATCTCACAGAGGAGCAACTTTGTGCTGTTGTATGGATAACTTAATACAGCATCTGAGGAGAGGGGTACAGTAGATTAGAAAAAGAAAGCAAGTGACAGCTCAGTCTATCTCTTTGATAATGTCCTTGTAAATAATGACCAGCAAAGCCTCGTATTATTCAACATACCTTTAAATGGAAGCCAGAGAAGGCCAGTGGAATAGAGGGCAGACTCGCCACATGACCATACGAGAAGATCAGATGAGCAACAAAGATTACAGTTTTGTTTTCATTTTTTTGGTAAGGGGGCAAGTTGAGATTCTGTGTTGGAAAGTGAAGTGACTCGAGCTGTTTTGTCCTCTGACTGCATGTAAGCAAAAAGCAAACAGACACTTCATCCTGACATAGAGAACAACTTGACATCAATTTGTCTCAAGAGGGGGAGAGACCAAGAGTGCACTGTGGCCGATTCAATTCTCAGGTCCTTTTTCCATACACACACAGATATTTATGCTACCAGGCAAAGTTTTGAAACACATAAATGTATCTCCTATAATTTAATGCTAAAATAATGTTTAATCTAAATACTTATGTTTAAATGTTTAATCAGACATCTTCTAAAAGATGTTTATAAAAGCCCATGCTTGTGTATTGCAAACTCGGGCCATTTTTTTACTATAGTGTGTTCTGTACACATGGAACTCCCATCGTGCAGGAACTTCAATTATTGAGTTTTTTAGACTTTCCGAACCCCATGGGAGAGGTCAGAGGGCCAGAACACACCAGTGTGGCCAGAGGGAGTTGCCTATCCCAGAATCCCTGACTCTCTGCATGGCTGTCCCTTACAAGGAGAGGCCCAAGCCAAGGGGAGTGGGAAGAGTGTCTGGGAGAGGCCCAGTCAAGCATACCCCCTCCTCTTTCCTCTTCTACATAAGGTAAAAAAGCAGCAGAGAACCTTGGGGTGACTCAGAGGACATGGTGTCATGTAAAACACATGCACTTAATATTAGAGCCATAAAACCTGTTAAATTAAAAGCTACTTTGGAAAATAGAAAGAGAAATATTTATGTGCCTGACCCATGATATAAGGTATTTAATCCCAAGGCCAAGGGTCTGTCAGGGCACAGGTAACTACTGTCAACATGTGAAAAAACCAACGGTATGAATTCTCAAGTGAAGTGTGGTCCTTTTAACCAGACTGAACAATAAATTAGACTCTGAAAAAGTTAAGAATGATGTGAAAATACTCTTACACCCCTGTGTATGGTTCAGGGGTACGTCTTAATGACTGAAAAGGTGCAAAAAGCAATTATGATTATAAAAACATACAGATCTCTTGTTTAGCTGTGGCAAACGTCATAAATTGCTGTCTGTGTTTACACAGCATTGACCTCACAGTGCTTAAACTTGATTGGCTATTTTAGCATAGCCAGCATGTCAGCTATATATATTTTAGTTTCAAAACTAATCAAGAAAGTTAATGGTTTTATTATTTCACTTTTGTTTTTTCCTAACCAAATTAAAGATAAATGTCACTGTTCCCTATCAAAAGCTACACTCGATGCTGCGTTTCAATACGCTAATGAGAACATTCTTTGTTCGACCGGTTGTGAAGCATGTGTGTCAAACACGCCAAGAATTGGCTTAAATAACCTCGGCAGGTGACGCAAATGATTGTATGCACCTGCGGGTTATAAATAGATGTGAAACGAACACACCTTCAGGTTTCTTTGTCTTCAAGGACCCTGTTGTGTGTGTG